>VYZW01036665.1:496-24008 GCA_013401315.1 Balaeniceps rex
TGCCCAGAGAGGTGGTAGATGCCCCATCCCTGGAAACATTCAAGGTCAGGTTGGATGAGGCTCTGAGCAACCTGATCTAGTTGAAGATGTCCCTGCTCATTGCAGGGGGTTGGACTAGATGACCTCTAAAGGTCCCTTCCAACCCAAACTATTCTATGATTCTATGGTTCTATGATTCTGTGATTCTATGATTCTATGATTCTATGGTTCTATGATTTCATTAACTGGGTGAAAAAACCCCACTATCAGAATTTCCATTTGGAGTCAACAAGAACTGATTTTTCCTCTAGTCTTGCTTTAGTTTGGCTGCCTGTAAAAGAAGTCCATTATTTACATAGTATTACTCCTGAGTTGTTGAGTCTAATCACCAGCTCCTACAGGTAGCCGTGACATATGATGGTTGGAAACTTTCTTACGTTATGCTTGTTAAGCATCTTCCAAATTGCTTAGGTTTTCTTAACTTCTTACTCCCACTGAGTGTTTCTAACCTTTGATTAGAAATCTCATATTCAGTCTTACTTTTCATAGGTAGTTTATGATCATACTGTTTGTACAACATGTGATAGCACTGATTATTGGTTAAATGTCTCTTCTTCATAATTATCCCACGTGTGTTTAGAAAAAAACCTGTATCCACTTTCAGCTATTGCTTTGCTGGGCTGAACAAGCCAAGCTCTTTCAGTTTTATCTTGTGTTGAATACACTTCCATGACTTGATCATTCAATTGGGCCTTCTTTGCTCTTGCTTCATATTAATTTCTCTTCCTTGAACAGTGGCCAAAACTGTACATGGTATACAGGATGTAGTTTCCAGACAGTGCTGCTAATATCCGCCTGTCTATACTGGAAATACTTCATCTATTAAAACCCAAGGTCATATTTAACATTTTTTCCACAGCAACCTGACACTGATGGTTTTTAGCCATTCTTGACCCACCCATATGCCTCTTTTTTTCTCCTCTGCTATTTCAGTTGAATAGCCTCAGCTTAAAGCCAAAATTATTAATAGGATGTAGTCTTTTAGGACTCTTATCTAGCTCCTGTTCAGTGGTTGGATATTTCTGAATTGGCATTGACATGTTTCCTCTCTGGGAAATTGGTACTTTCAAAACTGTAAAAGAAACCTCTGGATTTAGCCTGGTTTTGTCTGTCTAATTCCAGCCAGCTTTCATGTATTTCCCTCTTCCTTTATTTTCTTCATATATGTCCCTCACAGATATGTTTTGTATACTTTCAAAACACTGAAATCTTTTGCTCCAGCTCAGACTCCCCCTCCTCCCTTTTCAGAGGTAAAACTCCACCATTCCGTTGACATGACTGGCATTACTAAATGTCTGTATGCAACAATATATTCATTTCAGGTGCCACTTCTCTCGGTGTTTTGTAAAGGTTACCAAAAGATACTAGCTCCACCATGACGAGGGTGTCAAGCTTTGCAATTGCTTCCATGTCAGATGTGGTAGTTTCTGAATATATTTATAATTTCCTATTAGTCTTACTATCTTTCACCTTCTGTTCTTCAGCAAAGAATTTATTTGGAAAACAAGTCAAATATTAACTTAGGTTTTGACTCATGTTGAATTGTTCAATATTTCAGCCCTTATCTCACCCCTTGTAAATGCTCTTTGTCATCCCAGTTTTGTTTGAGCCCGTGTTCAGCCCAAGTAGTTCTGCAATGGTACCACAAGGTCCCTCACATCATGTAGGGTACAAGCTCTAGAAGTTTTTAATCTTTAGCTTCAAGTCCACGTCCCTGCTCCACCTCCTCATCCCTTTCAAGTCTCTTCTCGGTTCAGAACAGATCTTCTCACTCATCCCATTCTTATGTTTTTGACTTCTGTCGGAAAACAATTTCAAGACTTCCAAATTACACATTTCAGTTATAGTGTCTTAATGTACTTCTTCGCCAGCTGTGTGACGCAGAGCAAAAGTCTTGAGCCCAGTTCAGGTGCCTTAGTGTGAAAATACTGCTCTTTTTTTCTGGTTATTTCTTGATGTCTATGTACAATGTATGTTTAAACTGATGTTTACTGTGAATTGTTGATGATAAGGCTGGACAAATTCTAGGGTTAATTTGCACAGCAGTGAATGCCACCAGCAAGCTGCATTCCAGATGTGTGCAGCTTGAACTCAGCAGTAAGGCTGCTCTGACAGGGAGGGGGAAGAGCGGGGAGGCAGTTTTTCGGCTCCATATCTTGGCTGGCAGTGTTTGCTGGGGGAGCTCATCCACTCCTCAGCAAAGACTTGAGTCCAGAACTCAGAAGATCTCACTCTCTTACATCATGTAGGTGACTAAAGCCAAGTTGCATTTAATCTTTTAATGTAAATACCTCCATTTAAAATTTAAGGTACTTCTCCTTTCTTCACCGTTCCTTCTGCTATATGCAGATTTTAAAAAACACTGAATAGATGTTGCATTTTGGTTATTTTGGGAGTAAAATGAGTAAAATTAAAGACACTAGACAGATGCAATATTACTTAGTAGCTGAAGACACAAATTTTCTGCCAGGCTCCTGAAAGTAGTGCCTCACAGAAATGTCTCTAATAAGTACAATGTCCCCATAAGTGTTAAACTGTGTGCACACAACCTCTTCCATGGAAGAGGCTAAATAGTCCCTATATCTGTATGTTTACATCTGTTACATATTAATATTTCTATGTATTCTGTGGACATAGCAAAATCACTCCAGGTTCAGTAATTGGTTTCCATAGTAGTTTGATTGTGCACAACAGAACATGGATAAAAATAGGTATTTTGCAGTTATGGAGGTAAGACACCAGCTGTGTTCCCCCTTCTGTTTAAAATCTGTTTAGTTTTGGGTACCTCTTATGGACCAATGTAGTGAGGATAGAGAATACCACTGTAACGTGTAGTATTCACACCCTGCCAAGGAGAATGCGTTCCCTCAGCCTTCCTGAGGGGAGCTTTGATTTTGGGACCAGGGGAGAGGAAATCATTGCTGACCTCTCCTGAGTTACAGAGAGGTGGTCAAGGCTTTTATGAAGATCAAGTGTGAGCACAGACAGATGAAAATCAAATTTCTTCTTTCTCACTACCCTTTTCCCTGCCTGCAGACGTAAGGCTTGAGGGTTTTATTTTGCTGAGCGTGTTTCTCTTGGGAGGGCTGTTCCACACAGCAGGGAGAGTGCTTCTGTTCGCCTTCACATAGGGGATCAGGAAAGCAGCTGTGCAGACCCATGGAAAGCCTTTCTGATGTCTGCCTGCCCAGTCCCCCACACTATAGAGACCGTCCTGCTGCATGCCCCTCTTGGTCCTCTTCTGGAGTGCCATGTAGCAGCTTCACCTAGACCTGCAGGTAGCCTGTTCTCATTTGGGACAGCCCATCTCCTCTGCTTTTGCTGTGATCCTTCTGACAGACCCGAAGCATGGTCCAGGGTGTCACAGGGTGTGTCTACATTAACATTTTAATTCAGATCTGTTGAAGTGAATGTCCTGGTTTTCCCCACTGGCTGTTGTTTGGTTTGCACCATGAACAGTGCTGCAGCACTTTAAATGGTTTTCTCTGGAGTGAAGGAAACTGAAAAAACATGTCCCAGGTGTTTGCATCTAAGGTACTGCAGCCACTAAGAGCTGGCATTCAGTCCCCAGGACCAAGCTTGATTTGGGCTGCAATTAACCCCCCAAATTCCCATGTTGTAAATACCAGGTCCTCGACACCAGCTGTTTTGCTATTGCACCACATTGTTTGCCCATTGTGCATGTCAACACAGCCGTGGTTTAGCAGGTGTATCTGGTAAAGAAGCTGACGAAAGGTGTCGTCAATGTATGCCAGAGAGAAACACCCCCTTTCTTCATGCTCCTCAAATGAGTAATGGCACAAAAGAGAGGTCCTCACTGCACATACCTGTGAACAGCTATACAATGAACAGTTCTGTGAATGGCACAGTCTGTTGCTGAGCAGGGGTGGGGCAAGATAAATTAATGAAATTGTGACTTAAACCATACTCGATCCTGCACCCATCCTGTTTTTATTCGCATCTTTGACAGGATTTATTTCAATGGGATTTTTAATATCATGTCAGATTTATTGCTCCAGAAATTAGTTCATTTTTTTTTCCTGAAAGGGTAATAAAACACCTGTGTATTAAGTTAGTTTTTGAAGATATGAATTTAGTCCAAAGCCTCTCTGAAGGCTAGTTTAAAATTAAAGGGAAGGAATGTAAGTAGCATGCAATAATGCATGGCTGTCTCTCAAGACAGATATAGTATTGACACTAATAAAATTTTCATTTCTTAGGAAGGGGAAAATAGTTTATGATACAAATACTAAATTAATTGTAAATATGTGCTCTATATGAAAATCTGAGCTGGGGGAATCACCTCCATTTTGTCAAAGTATTGTACTATTTTGGGAGATTGTATTGGTTGGATATATTAAACTACTATTCTTGCATTGCTGGTTTCCTAATTGGTAGTTACTTTACACATGCTGACAAAATGATAGTTACCTTGGTTTGTTGCTGAAAGATTGTTGAGTGGTAATGTACATTTTATCTGGATTTTTAATTTGGTGGATCCAAAAATTGGAGTGTGGGTCCCATCCCCCATTGTAAGGAACTTTAATAGTTCCAGGAATAGTTTCGTGGGAGTCAGTGGGACTGGTCAGATGAGCGTCCACTGCTTGCTACTATTGGTTCATCATCTGCATGAAAACTAGAAGAAATATCCTCAAAGTCTGCTTCAGCTAAACAGTAATGAATAAGTACAAATTTCTATTGCACGTTAGCGTACAACATGAATTGTGAAATTTTGCGTGCATGTTTGCTTTTTCTACGAGTGCACTGACAATTAGGCTGTCAATACTAGCATGACTGCAAATGTGCACACATTTTACTGTAGGATTGTAAGGCACTGTGTTGGCATAAATGAACATTTTGTTGCTTTTGCCACCACACTTCCCCCTGAATACACTGCTTGCTTTCTGAATCTACGAACACAGCCAGATTCTCTAAAATGTGTACTATTTTGTGGCAATAGAAAATAAGCTTAATACTTAACCACACGGAGGAAGTGTCGGCCTTGAAGGGATGAGGTATTATAAACACTATCACCACAGACAGTTGAAAGAAACAGTGTGGGAGTCACAATTATGGGTTCAAGAACCTATTTTTTTTTTCTCCCACACATGCTCATCTCTTGTCATATTCTCTTTCAATAGTTTGCAGATTTCAAGAATGTCCTTCTGCTAAGGAGATTAATACAAATATTAACAGCAACCCAGAATCTGTTATCTGCATTCGTTCAAGGCTCCTCCACAAAACAGTACTGCAATAATGTTTGCATGGCAGAGAAGAATAGCCCAAGTTAAGGTATAGATTTACATGCTGACCAACATGTGGGAGTTAAGGCCACGAAGGAGACATTACTTGAAAGAATGCAGTATACTGCGGGTGAACCCAGAGTACCCTTTTGAATCAAAGTACCTTAATTTAAAAACATTTAAATTTAGATTGGTTTTATTCATGAGAATGGGATAAGTGCTGGATAGATTGTCTCTATTATAACTGAACACAAAATTTTCCCCTTTATGGATGCCCTGTTTCTTTCATGTGTTATTGCCTTCTTTGGGAAATGCTGTAATTAGTACATTGCGAGCCTTTAGGATGTTAAGAGTGTTCAGTATTTCTCCGCTGGACTTAAACTGTGTGTGTTTTGAGTAATTCAAATAAGGGGTCTTCAGAATTTTTTACATGAGCAAAGTAACATTATTTGTCCTAGGCTATGTGGTTTCAGTTCACATGGCTGAAGTCTTATGTAGTTCTAATTAAAAGAGAAATACCTTCTTGCAGCCCTGTCAAAATTAAGACACCTTCTTATGGAAAATGTTTGACATCCTTAATCACAATCAATAATAATTGTTGCAGTCAGTAATTAAAAGACAATTTTCCTGCATTGCAGTGCCTCAAGCACCAAACTTCTCTTTCAAGCAATAACTTTAAAATTAAGAGGCAATACAGGGTTACATTTTCTCATGCCTTAGCTCCAAATGAGCCATTAGCATTCAGCAGCAGATAATTTGGCCCTGTGAGTTGCGGTTTGCTTAGAGAACGTTTGCCAATGAAGCAAAACGAGCCTCAGAGTTGTCAACAGTGCACTGAAAATGTAGCAAGTGTTTTCAGTGAGGTCATCAGCTCTTCTAGGAAATAATAGGTGTCTGAAGAACACGGTCTGAAAAATCTGTGCTTGGAGGGATCACCTGCAGAGGAATAAGTCAGAAACTGGAAGTCAGATGGTGAACCAGAAGTAAACCTAGTCAGCTTTATATGAAATATTCTCATCATAAACTCCAGTAAGCCTAATGACTGCAGTCAACACAAGCCTGCAATATATACCTAAGAGAATAAAAGCCGTCACTTGCTCAGACTTGTAGTCTCATCGCTAGCCTGCGTCAGTAATGCTTGAGGATCAGAGTACAAGACACTGAAGAGGCATCATAGTCAAGAGTAGTTATCATCCTTTGGAAGTCACACAAAACCAGTGACCATGTCTGTAGTGCCAGTTAAATGTTTTATCCTCATCTTTTAAATACTCAGACAGTGCCTGTAAGAGGAGATCCCTTCACATTTTCCTGTTGGTTTGTCTCTCCCCATCTCTGTCTTTCTCCATTTTTTACTGGCATAAGGCACTGGAAGCAAGACAACTCAGCAGCTTTCATAGAGGTAGAAGAATGAAGAAGAGCAGCTGCTAATTTGATTGAAATGGGAATGTGGCCAGAGATCTGAGGAAATAATTACAGCAATTGTTTTGAGAGACCTTACGCTGTCCTGTTCGCACCGCAGAAAAAGCCGTGCATGGGGCAGTTGAAATCATGCTGAACTTGAGCTAATGTAACCAGTTGAGGAGGAATGTCTAAATATTTCACTTAAATCACCAGCATTATTTTTAAAAGAAGAGAGTAAACTGGAGGATATGTCTAGCTTCGTAATTATTCTCTTTTTTTTGAGTACTGTGACATTATATTGGAATATATAGTAATCAGAAATTAATAAAAAAAGAGTTGTCAGGTCATTGTACCATTTTAAAGATCTTAAAATAATTTTGTACAGCTTCAGAAGAAGACACAAGAGACAGAAAGATGGAAATTTACTTAGAGTTCTGAATCTTGTAACATTGCAGATAAAGTGCATTTTGCTTAACTTCAGCTCTGAGTTGAGCTCCCTCCTAGTCCATGGCAAAAGAGAGTTGCCAGTTCACCCAGTGATAGACTGGTCTGATGTTACAAAAGTCTGCTGCCCTCTTTGTTTGGCTGCAAACAGTAGGAGAACTGATAAATCTTCAGCATAAGAACCACTGAGACACTTTTCATCCAGACCATTAATTTCCTCACTCTGTGTCACAGCCTGGCAGCAGAAGCCACTGTGGTACCTGTGTGGCTGCAGGGATGGTGAGCTGCTGCATGGCGGGAGGAGCAAAGGGCAGTGAGGGGAAAGCTTATATCCATCTAATGCAGCCGCTACTCACTTCATTATGTCAGGTCCTATCTTCAACATATGTTTTTGGAGGAATCAACACTAGGAGATATCTGTGTCCTGGTATTTCCAGGGAGCCTAGATAACGTTAGACAGTATGACTAACTTAAGATAGATGAAAACTAACTGAAGTGAATACTACCCTTTGTGCTGAATCTTTTTTTGACAGAAAAATGCATTTTTGATTAAAAGTCTTGGGGTTGGGTTTTGGTTTTGGTTTTGTTTCTTTTTTCAAAAAATGCTGACCTTCCATGAAAGGTTTTGGGTTTCCCTCAAAAATAAAAGTTTCTGAAACCTTCTCAAGAACAGCTGCAATGTTTTCACTTGGCCACTATGCCATATCATCTCATGGAATTTACAGAGCAGTTTATTTGTGGTCTCATCCTCTAGTCAATACATGTTCCTTCGATCTCCTGTTCTCAGTTTTCAAAAACAATCCATCAGAAGGTATTGTGGGACTGGGGAATCTGGCTTATAAAGGACAACAGAAATGAGAGATACGGGAGTGACACTGACAAGCAGAAACATTTCCTTGGGGGAAGGCGGTGACCAACTTTTGGCTAGCCACAGTCATGCACATGGGGCTAAGCTGTGCCCTGGACAGTGAGTTTATGAAAAAAGATTAAAGGACAGAGATCTCCTTCATCATACAAGATGGATGACAAGAAAGCTTTAGATCCACGTCCCCAAAGCAATGACTAGAGAAACAAACTAAGCTAGCAGCAAACTGCTATTCCTGGGAAAGAGAAGGCAGACAGGACCCCATTCCTTTGCTGGGATACTCCCCGTTTGATTAGAGCCCTGCCTGAACACTATCAAGATACTGTCATTACAATTAAAATGAAATTAAATTTAAAACTTTTCATCTGGGCCAGGTTTTGGGTTCATTTGACTGATGTGAGAGACTGCATTATCATCTTTGAGTGTTTTCTCCATTGGGGAAAATCAAGCCCAACTTGCTGTGTCCCGACAGGCTGCCAAGAGGAAATGCCCCACATTGTATTTAAGTACTAATAGCGGTATACTTAGAAAATCTTTAGCCTTTCCACCATGAATGCCTTCATTTACAGAGAGACATATATTTACATTTGGATAGCTATGGCACTAGTGTGGAAAGATTGGAGAAAGAAAGAGAACTCTCTCAAGTTTAATTTAAGTAAAATTAAACCTGACATCAAGAACCGTAAGCCCTTTAAAAGTCTTTTTTTAAGCTTTAGTATCTTGGGTTTTTATAGCCGTTTCAGAATAAATTGTGTTTCTTGTAGCCACCCTTTGATATCCATGGATATTGTTTGATTATCTGTTTTGAATGGAAAGAAACTAGAAGATATTACTGTGATCTCTATGACAACAGACTTAAAGTGACTATTGCAGTCTTGGGAAATCAATATTTCAAGGATTCCAAACAGAATTACATCAAGAAAATTTGCTCATTATTGAAACTTAAAAGCATAGAAAGATATAGTTAAATTAAAAAGCATTGACAGACAAAACATTCTGTGGTATCAGACTGGGTTTTGGGCTCAGGTAGGGAGCAGAACACTGTTATGGAATAGTATTTTGATATTTTGGCAGTTACCTGAAAAACTGCTAAAGTGAAATCTTTCTTTACAAGTTCTGCTTGAACAGTTGACAATTTGTTGTGAATCCATCATCTTACTATTCCTATCAAAAGTTAGTATATACTTGCAAAGGCCCCATTTAAGGTTAGTATCCAGTCTCATTCTTTGGACTTCTTATAGAGAATACCAACAGTTAAATCATGTGTGGAAATACTGTCAAATGGGAGGCATACCTCTCTAAACAGAGAGCCCAATAAAAAACTTTTCTATGGTATCTTTTTAGGGTTCATTTCAGTGCCTAGCCACAGGCATCTGGTGCTGTTTGAGATCCTCTTGGGTCTTCTCCAGGCCACCAGCTGTGGCTTCTGGAGGATGCAGGTCTCCCGCTGATCATCTGTCATCTGCCAGCCCTATGCAGATGTCTCAGATATTCTAGTACGTCTCCAATGGCAATGGGTGCCAATGTTTAGGCAACTGAATTGAGCCCTTAGTTACTATGCATTTGGCCTAACTGCAAGTGGTTGTAATTTTCTACTGTTCATGTTTTCTGTCCTCTTTATACGTCTAGCAATAAATATGGTTCAATATTTAAGTTAATGTCACACCTGATAGTAAAATAACATACATACAGGTTTACAGTGTTTCAAATCACAGTGTTTCAAATCTGACAGTGGCTCTAGGTCACACGTGTCATCTTGTGAAACTGGAATAGCGCTAGCAGAAGTATGCTGTTGTTTATTCCTACAGTGCTTGGCCAGCACGATGACCACAAAGATTTCCTCATTTGCTGCCAATCTCCTGTGGCTCACTTGTACAGATTATTGCTGATGTGATTAGGTGTAAGTTATTTTTACCATCTGCATTCATATATCCCTATTTCAGAGAGTGGCATGCAAGTAAACTACATGCGTTTCTTAATGTGCCTGAACATGACTTGATAATGTCGTTCTTTAGAAAGTAAAGAAAGAAAAGTGGAGAACAAAGATAGCAGGCTGTTCTGGCAGTGTATGTTTATTGGGAAGAAAGAATTTTCAAATAAGTAGCATTTGAAGTAGAGACTAATAACTCCTCTAAATACAAACTGTTATTTCCAGGAGCTGGCAGTTCAAAGCAGAGGAGTTGGTCCTTACTGTCCCACCTGGGTGTCTAATGGTCTTTGGATGTGTTTGAGTCCTGGTGATGAGGGCGGTCCTTGGGAAACATAAGCACTGCCTATTGCTGGCAGTGACCTTTGTGGTGAGCCCCTGGCTGTTCCTCACTGGCACCTGGAGGTTTTCAACTACACAATTTACTCTTTTAACAGAGAAGACCATTGTAAATGTGTTGAGGATCGTAGATAAAAGAGAAAGCAAGGAGAGTTAAGCTTGTTAAGTATCTCTAAAAAACACTTGCTGATTATGCCAGTCATTCTAATGCAGCCAAGCAAGCCAGAAAAACTAAAGCAACATTTCTTGAAAAGTGTAGAGGGAAGTAAGAAATGTTGTTATTATGGATTTGTTTGGCTTTGTTTTGTTCCTTTTTGGAAATGTGTTGGGGGAAAAACAT
The DNA here is from genome assembly GCA_013401315.1 of Balaeniceps rex. NCBI lineage: Eukaryota > Metazoa > Chordata > Aves > Pelecaniformes > Balaenicipitidae > Balaeniceps > Balaeniceps rex. The sequence continues at coordinate 11,095 of VYZW01036665.1, forward strand.
CACCAGGACTCCTACGCCAGCACCTTGACATACGGAGCCCTGAGTTCTTTTGCAGGGTTTTATTTTCTTCCTGTGCATGTGTGGCTGCGATCCATGCTAATCAAGCTCAATCAACAGAAGGAGTCAACTGCTTTGTATTAACTATTGTTCTCCTGACTGCAGTATTTTATAATAGATTTTTAAGATCTGCACTGACTCATACAATGCATATCTAATCAAATTAAATTAAACTGCATATGCTGACTTGATATTAATGACAGAATAGCATTTATGACAGCAGAATAGTGATGCTCTTTATTACATAAGATAAAAAAAGTCCAGTGTTTTCTTTGTTTTCTCGTTATATATTATTGTGTGTCCTTAGATAGAACTTTTAAATTTTAATTAGTGTTTTTATTCAAGGGATTTAGTATATAGCAGATACATGGTTTTTAATCTGAGTCCTTAAAATTTTCTATTTCATACACTTAAGTGAATAAGAGTTTGTACATATTCATAGTTTGATGACTTATGCTAACAACAGTTCTCTGTATTTTTAGGGAGTCTTTATCAATTTTTGCAAGGATTTTAAACCTATTATATGGCACTTATGTTTATAAAATTGCTATAAGTAGTTGTCTATCTGGTCATCACTAATACAGTTATCTTTTCTTTGCTTTTTTGATACTTTAATTGAAAATATGTGTCTGCATTTTTTTCAGGGAGTTATAGTTCAACTATAAATATGAGTAATAAACTACTGTCTACAGAAATTACACCTGTGTAGTAAATAAAAAGCCAAGGTAGGTTTAACTGGCTGATATGGATGCTGGTCAGCGTAGATATCTGCATGAGCTAGAAAACCTGCTGAAGAAGCCAATTAATTCTCCTTAACACAACGTGACAAGTTCATATACTGAGTTACTGAGCTTCAAGGTAGCTTCTGTCCACTTCAGTCACTGTGGCTTCAGACCGAGGTATCAGGCAAACAGGGGTGTATTATGTATTTAACAAGTGTTTTCTGTGTGTAACAGACCTAGGATGGCCCTGTCCCAAAGAAACGTGTCCTACAGCATTCCAGGAGGCTTCAGCTCTTGACTCACGACAGAATTTTTCCCTTCCAAAGGGGCTGAAGCCCATTTTGAATTAGAAGAAGTAGCTCTTCAGCCCCTAGTTGCAATCTCTGTGAGGGTTTGCATATGCATACAGATCCTGCCCCCCTAGATGCAGGGGGTTCCCTAATCCCAGCACCTTTGGAGAGACACATCTTCCTGTCTGTACTCAAGAAGTGATCGTTTTTGTCCCAGATGGCTCTTGCCAAACATAAACCAATAATCTTTTCATTGACTCCATTGGGAGTCCTGAGGGTGTAACTCCTATTCTTTTGATCTTCCAAAAGATTCTCCTCATCTGTTAATATGTAATGCTTGTGCAGCATTTTTAAAGTATTGCCTGACCATTAATCCTCACAGCAGCCCCAGGAACTAGGTAACGTTAACCCCATTATTTATATTTGAGAAGGTCTACCTTTGAGCTCATGGCAGCATCATACTTAGTCAAGGTTAGAGTGAAGGGTCCCAGATTCCCAATCCCACCTCCTCTCTTCCAGAAACCCTGCCATCTGCTGTGCCTTACCAAAGGTTTCTGCTTAGGATGTGCATGTTTGGTGCAACCAGAACAGTGAAAGGTAGGAGGGCTGCAGATGAAAATACTGTTACCTGTATTTCCTGTGGTTTTCTTGTGGGTTTTTTGTTCATGGTTGTAGGAGACCATTATCCCACTCATCATAATAAGAAATGACTCGTAACTTAATAGTCTGGAGAACTTGGAGAGTTCCCTTGAGTCAGCATTTGTGCTAAGTTAGCTGGTTTTTTTCTGGATTTTTACCTCTTTTGGATTCTCTTTTTTCTTTTGAAACTACTCAGAAAAGAAAGAGCTAGAAAGCTAGTCATGATGTCAAGAAGACAATTAAGAGGTACAAAATTAATCTAGATTGTAATAAGAATTCAGTACTTTTATTATTAAATTATATAGGAGTTTAAATGAGAAAGAAAACAACTAATAAGTGCAACAGCCACTAAAGAAAGCAAATCGTTAGTAGATATTAGTGTCTGCTTTATATTAATAAATCTAAAGCAAATCATTATCTGAAGGAAATAGCAATATATTATTTTAACTAAATCTCCACAGGAAGGTGTCTCATTTGTTCCTTCAGTGGGCAACAGTTTGTATTATTTATCTTCAGTTCAGCTACACTAGTGGAAGTAGTGGAATTGCTTCCATGAATTTACCAACCGAGAAATGACAAGACTCTGTTACTGAATTGCTTATATTGTGGTATAGTGACTTTAGAAAAAATACAAAGCACAAAATAGTTTTAAATCCCTGTTGTGCCTTAGCAAGATTTTCCTAAAACAAGCAAAAATTCCTGAGGTGGAAATATGTGAATGTGTATCAGTGGCTTATCATCACTCCTCTGGCAAACTGCTTCTCAAGATCATAAAAAAGAAAACAAATCCCAAAATATTAATTAAAATGTTTTACTAACTGACTACTTTCTTTTCTACATGTGGAAAATCCTGTTGGCTTTTCTGCCAAGTTACCTCTGCACCCTCTAATTGTGCCAGTGGTTGGTTATCCTATTAGACCCAAACATGCATTCCTTAGGAGCTCCTCGATCCTCAAAACTGGTAGTGGATTTGCATACATTACAGCATGATTGGACCAAAATGTATATTTGACCATGCAGATATGGCCTTTATTTTCCTGTGATTTGGTCCCCAGATACCACTGCAATGAATTCACAATTCTGCACCAGTCAATAATAGCAATACAAAAATGCTTTCAATATGCTTTAATGTTGTGCTGCATATACCATTGAACAGGAACTACTTAGACCAATTTAGTGGAAAAGACTTAATTTATAAATTTTAAATATTTTTAAAATATTTTTAAATATTATGTGAATGTTACTGTATTAGAACACCGGGAACATTATATCACCATTAGTTGAGAGATTTTGATGTACATTCAGCTAAAATGTGTCTCATCTTTAAAGAAACAGCAGCGCTTTCACTTTTTCAAAAATCCAATATAAAGGAAAAAAATTATCTTGTGCTTCTTTGGTTTTTATGCTCTGTGTTGTGATAGCCTTCAGAATAAACAACAGCACTTTCTCCTTGCTTGCTAAAAGCTTATTTAAGGAGATTATCCTGAATGCCATACACCTGGAGATGAAAAGCTTTTTCATTCCATCTTGAGAGACACATTAAATTGCCAGTGTTTGTCTCCTGTGTTTTCATAAGTGGTGCTTAATGATTATTATTTATTAATTTGCACACAGATGCATGCATATTTATTGCACCTTTTTAGGCCTTATTAGCTCTGTTTAAGCAACTCAAATATCACAGAGTAATTTTGAAAAAAAAAAAAATAAAAAGAGAATATTCATGCTCCTATAACTGAGATTTGATAATGAAGAAGCTTTTGCACATCTACCAAGAAATTTAAATGGTAGTTTTACATGCCTATCAAATATTCTGGACTAACACTCAGAGCAAGTAAAATGAATGTATTTCTTTGAGAAAAGTGTCTGGGCTGTACAGTCATTTTTTTTAAATGCATAGTTTTAGAAACAACAGAATTTTAGAAATATAATAATCCCTAACTGTGAAGTAAACATTAATGAGGTTCAGCTATGCAACACAGAGCAGTCTGAAAGATCTCCTTCCAAAGCAGAGAAATCCGTACTGTATAAAGGTACCTCTTTTGCTATATTCCCACTTGTAAAATTCTGCCCTTAAGTCGCAAATTCATCTTCTGCCAGTAAGCTAGAAATGGAAACACAGCTGCCTGGGAGCGAATAAATTTTATTTGGATGCAGTTTTATTTCTCTAGTACATTTTTAAGCTAACTTTTTATTTTTATAGACGGAGGGAGCGAGGAGGAGGCTAAGACTAGAATTTCTCAAAACAGTGTTTCCTTCAGATGTGTGTTGGCTGTGAGAGCCTTGCATAAAGAGATCATTCACACATGCCCTGGTAAGCTGGAGTTCACTGAAGTGACACTGTGCTGCCCATAGCAGGTCTAGCCCACAGGCAAAACATTCTTCTGGCAAAATGCTATCAAATTCCCACCAACTCTGTTCACTTAAAGCGCAGTTCATAAGTAAGTGCCTTGTTTTTTAAAAAGGAGAGGAGCTGTGTGTTCCTGGCACTCTAAGATGCCTAGCCCTGGATAGCAGAATGTATTTCCTCTTAAAATAGGAAGTCAAGGGGAGGTTATTTTCATTTAGATTTTTGGAAATTCTTTTTTATGACAAAATATGCTACGGTATGAATGCTCTGCATGAAAAGATCGCACTGCATCAAATATAAACTATCCTTTGTGGGTATGACATCTGAGGGACAGAGAAGAGCATAGCAATACAAGGCATTCTCCCGTTCTACATTTTGTGTTGGTATTCACCCAGCTGTGCGCTAGTGAATGAAGAATTAAATGTTCCCTCTGTTTTTATCTCTTTTGGATTTACAATCACAATGTGTGGAGCTCAAAATTTCATTTTACATGATCAGAACATGGAGTTAAAATATTTGAGAACATAATTTGAATTGCAAAACTGGTAAAAAGATAGGATTTGTTGAAAAACCTATGATACGTAAAGAGTAACAAATTCTGTCTGTGCTGTTCACATGCGTTACCAAAGGTTAGACTTATTTCTGATTTTACGTCTTCTTAGTTTTAATTATGGTATTTTTGTCTTCACTTCAAGGGTTGGATTCTCTTTAAGTGAATATTAAAGTAGCTGCAATCATGCTATGCCTTACTGTTTTGTATATGCTGTACAATAGATTCCCAGTGTATATTTAGAGGTGGAAACCTATCAACTGGACAAGTATTAGGTTATCATTCCACATTAATATTATCAAATCAGATGGATGGTTTTGATTTGGGTTTACATTTACCCTTATTTTATTAAATATATTTTAGCACCTCCTGTATAGCTTTATATCTTCTTTAGCCCTTGCTATATACTGAGATACTTAGGATAAAGTAACTTCTAGGATGCATTGGTTTGCAGTGATCTCCTATTCACGTCAACCCTCACCGAATAAGTAAATACTTACATTGAGTTGCACTGGTATACTGCCATTGAAATATAGGGGTCTGTAGTATTATAAATGGAAGAGGAAGTTGGTGCAAGTTTTTGGGTTCTTTTTTTTTAATTCACTGTTTGATTGCCATAAGTTATTCTTGATTTGTCCTTGAACAATGATTAAAAAAACCTGTGTCACACATCTGTGACAAGTTCTGGAAGCTAGACTACTTTTTCAGGTGGTACCAATATTAGAGTCCAACTTACTCTGCAAAAGGTGCGAGAATATTTGAAGTCACTGAAGTTTTGTACCTTGTAATTCATAAGATAATTTGATGAAGGGTTGTGATAGGGCCACAAGATAAATAGCATGTGAATTAAAAGCCGGTATTTCCACAGGTAATTTTCTCATCATGTCAATGCAGTATTACGCAGAGTGTGAATTTCCTATCAGTTCTCCTAGTGCAGGGACTCTCATCTTCCCTGCGCCTGTTTCACTGATGACTAAATTCTCATCTGTCGTCCTCTCCAGCTTTCTCTTTATCTCTCATTACTGTTGCCCTGTGCCATTTTATTATTGTTATCCTTCCTCTGTGCTTCATTAACTCTCCCTCTCCTCAGCACACTCTCTTCCAAATTCCCAATTTAGCCTCAGCTCCACTGTTGCTTTCTCTGTCCTCTACCTTTTAATTTAGAAATCTCACAGGGTTTTTTAAATAGGATTTTTTCTGTTTTGTAAAAAGTAAAATTACTATTAATATTATTTAAATCATGTACTCTCTAAATGTTATGGTAGGTACCAGTTAGGAGCCCCATTGTATCTGTAAATGATACTGCTAGGTGCAGCCTGGCACTGAGGTGACACATTGCCAGCCTGGTACTCGTGGGTCCCACTGACACTGTCTGTAAAGCTCTGGCCTAACCCGTTTCCACAGTCAGATCTACTTCCCATCCATGTTCCCTGTCTACGAGAATGCATGAGAGCTGGGCTGGTGTCTGAAACTCCCACAAGGATGACTGCCCAGGCACGCTCAGCATCTTTATCCCGGGCCATGAGCCCTAACTCCTGTTGGCCGTGGGAGCGGGCGCTGGCAGGATCGAGTGTTGTACAGCTGTCCAGCAGCGGATATCCGAAGTGCCACTGCCCGGTAGCGCAGCGTGAGCCCTCTCCTCTGAGCAGCGGGCTTCCATCCTGGCAATAGCAATGGGAAGAGGTTCAGGTTGCAGGACTGGCAACCTGCAGCACGCTTTTAACTTTGCAGTGTTGTTGCCAAGGGGACAGTTGGTCCTGGGGAGGCAGGCACAAATGCCACGCTGAACTCCTCAGAGTTCACAGGCAATGTTCTTCATAGCTCTGGGGGCCAGAGGTGGGCTGGGGATAAAAGCTGTGGTGCCAAATTCTCTTCTCCCACTCCATTTGCTTGCTGCGTCTGCTCCGTTTGATTCCACTCTGTTGGAATCAAATTCCTTTGTCGCCATCTAATACTTCATATTTCAAAAGAGGAAAAGCAGATACCGTTTTTCTGATGTAACTCCCTTTGCAGAAGGGAGTCAGACTGGTTGAGTTCTGAATGCTGAATAAGAATTGCCATTGAAAGTTCGTATAGTTGCCAGAGCTATTAACTTAATAGATTTTATACTATCCAAGTTCCTGAGAGTCACCGATGTGCTTTTACAGATCACAGAAGCAGGTGATTTTGTTGGTTCAATGCATCCTTTTGCTTTCTCATTAAGTTTTATCTGCATTACTCTATGAGGCTTACAAATACACTATTACTTTGCAGTAAGCAACTTTTTCTTGGGAGGAACTGATCTAAGTGTGCTTAGCCAGCCACTGGAATTGTCAGTGTGGATCTATGAGAAATAAATAAGTTAATCATCATTATCTTTAGCATATTACAGTTTATTTGCTTACTCATTATCTCCTTGAAATGGAAAACCCTTATGAGCAATACAAACAATCTCAAAGAGACATCTGATACTCATATAAATAGCTATGCTTGTTGCTTTTTTATGAACTCATATCTCTGAGGATGTGAATTTACTAACCTCTGTAGCTGGAAATTAATCATGGAAGTATATTGAGTGCCACAAAGCTAGGCTCAACATCACAGTGAACGAACTTGCCCGCTTCTATTGTCTAAGTGGTAATTCCTCATTATTCGTCTCGCAAGAAATGGTGTCTTGTCTTACAACTTGGAAAAAAAAGGATTGCTTAGTTGTGCCAAAGTATTCCATGACGTGATATGATTAATGCTCTTCTCACTAGATCTGCTGAATAAAGTCTTATTCAGTTTCCCTGTGGAGACACAGTGAACCAATATCTTCAGCAATAATTTTTAAGCAGGAAGCTTTCTGCTTATCTCAGCTGTATTGTATAGTCATTTCAGAATGCACATTAAATAGTTGGAAAGATGTTATAATGTGGGTGGATTTTCCCTAAGTCACTGAGGCTTCTTATACTGAATGCAGGTTGTGGTGGAGCTCTTTCCCTTTCTACCCTCTGAGATCATTTAGACTTCTTCAACTTTATTATTGTTTAGTATAACTAATGCCAGATAATATGGCACTTCCTTAATTGAGTGCAAGTAGTTCTGTGTTCCTCATGTCTTTTATTGGTTTTGGCCAACCACCTGCGCAGACAGTTGTTATATCTTTGCAAATATCAGCTCGGATAGCTGACAAGACCCACAGCATTTAATTAAATTGTTACTGCAAGTTAGCTTCTTGATTCCTTTAACTGGCTTTTTTTTTTTCTATAGGAAATCATAAAGAAACATTGAACTCTTCTTCTCTTTTACATGTCTTTATTTTAAACATATACCGCAAGAGAAAGCAGTAAAGCAGAAAACTTCTTCATATTTGGAAATTAGCTACAGAATGCAATATAAGCACCTTGCCATGGAATAAGCCTTGCAGTTTGTGTTGCCTGCTATTGGGGCATTTATTATGCTGAAGATGGTTGGTGGCAAAAGTGAGCAGCAGCACAGGGCAGCCTTTCTCCCCCCCGCTGCATGCTGGGCTCCCATACAGTAGATGGTCTTGGCTTCACGTCCTGCTCGGTGGCTTCTGCCCCCTTGCCTTGCTGATTTTGATTTCTCCAGACTGTTGATTAAACTTATACAATAAACTTAAAAGACCAGTTCCTCTTTCTCAGCTTTTTACTTGCTTTATTGGGAGTCAAAAATGTAGATGAAGCTATCACATAAGGCATTCTGGAAAAGAAAGGCTTAACTTTTCTTACAAGCAGAAAGTCGCTTGAAGTCGTAAGAAAGTCATTAGAAGTCACTTCCAATCACCTGTATACTGAGAAGAAATCAAACAGACACTTGCAGGGTGAAAACACGGTCTATGTCTGGTGAACTTTTGGAAATAGTAGAATCAATCAACTTTTGGATAGACTTTCACCATAATTTGCAAAAACATGGTAATTTGCAAGCAAACTTCTGCACCGTGTAAAGCAGTGTAGAGTGTTCTAGCATGTAGTGATACCATTTTTATTTGTACCTCTTCTAAACCTTCCCTTCTCTGTAACACAAGGTCTGTAACTGAGTCTTTTAAGGCTCAGTCCTATATCTTATAAGCAGCTGGAAAATTTCACACACCCACCGAAGGTTCCAATGAACACAAAATACCACAGAACAGATGCCAATAAGAGGTATTTTTAGCGGCTCATGTCACAGTTGCTGTTTGCCTCTCCTGTGACAGCTAATGAGCTTTGAATGGCTGGGAGAAATAGTGCATCCTGCAGTAAAAGCCTGAGAATGCCTCTCCCTTCTTCAACACAGGCAGTAAATGTTTGCTTGGGGTCTACCTGAAGCTTTATAACAAACCATTACAGCATATTCTACACTGGTTAAATGGATTACACCGCAGTCCTCCATTTCATACATTTATTTCCATAAGAATCTGGCATGACAGTTTGCTGTTTGTTTGCTCTGTAATATCGGCTGCTAGAGGTAATGTTATTGTAAACAGAGCTTGACTGAGAGGACATTTGTCACTAGTAGTTAATATCGTTTTCTTACATTTTCTTGGCTTTGGACGAGGAGTACTTAAGATGTAAGGAAACCCATTCTGTACATTTTCAGCTGAAGTTGAAGCTGTTTATCATTACATAATGGAAAAAATTCTAAAAATGTCATCGGCTGAGTGAAAGAAAACCATCCTTATGTTGGGGTTTCTTGTTCTTTCTCCCTTACTTTGCATCATTATATTACACAGAACGTAGCATGTTCCATTCCCAGGAGAAAGCCAGACTGACACTGAATGTGTAACCAGCTGGGTGTTTGCCCTTCATTATTCATACTGACAAGGCATGAGAGGAAGAAATAGAAAAAGAAGGAAATCCGAAGTTGTGGGAATAATTGTTCCTTTTTGTGTCAAAAAAATGCCGATTTGAAAATTCAGTTCAAGTGACTTAGGAGGAAAGCTCCTGCATACTCTCTCAACTACTGTTTTTATGGTATCTGTTTGTAGAAATTATTGACTTGACATATTGAGGTGTGTGGCAATTAGCCCTTTTTCTTTAGAAACGGGTTTATTATTCTTGTGCTTCCTGAAGAGCAGACACTGAGTGTGCAATTACAGAAAGCACTGGATGGACCTCCTTTCACTAGTCCAGAGTGGAAATTGTTTTACAGTTGTCAGCCAAGTATAAAAACCTGTGTAAACCCAGAGAACGTTATTTCACAAGATTTCAGAAGACGAGTGGAAATGAATCAGAGCAGAACTGAACCTCAAATGATCAGATCACGAGACCTTTTATATACACATATGCAGGAGGTGCCTGTGGGATTAGAAGCACACATCCTGGAGAGGGGCCACCCGCCATCTGACAGGGGATTTAGAACACGATATTTATTCTTTCTCAGATGGCGTAGAAACAATATGTATTTCTTGTACTAAAGAGTCAAGACTCTTGATTTCTTGACTCTTTAGTACAAGAAATACATAAGTTTATAGTAAACAGCTTCTATCCTCTTCAAGTCTAGTGTTCAAATTATCGGTGAGAAACATGTGAGTAGCGCTGTTTGCTCTCGTTTTATAGTCAGGAAATTGAAGCGGAGTGGCTAGGGGATTCCCCTGCTACAAATGCATTTCTGCATACTGTTCAGTGTGAGACTTGTTACTTTAAGTATGACTGCAAAACATTACTTACTCATATTCAGAAACTTTCTTTTTGTGTGTATTTTTTATTTCTGCTTTCCTTGTCTTTTCTTTGCAATCTTCAGACATCTAGTTTCTCAGTTTTCTGTTGATTTCAAAGGTCATAGGCTCATCTGCACTGCATTTTGAACTGATTTGGCTGTGAACGGTTCTCTCAAAGTCAGTTTTCCTGGCTGCTAACAAACAGTAGGAGACCTTTAGATGGTCCTGAATACCTATGTCAAGCTTCATCTACAGAAGTGAACTAAATCGGCCAGGGCAGAGGCCAAACATTGTTTCTGGGTCATCCATATAATTAAATGTTGGAACGTTTTTATGGTTCATGGGGTGTTTCTGCCAAGGCCAACTGGATCTCTTGCAGGCATGTAAATGTGAAACCCATACAATACCGGCTTTGGCTAAAGATGTGGGTTGGTCAAGGGTAAGAAGTGGAGGAGGAGGTTGGGATCCCACTGTAGGTCCTTCTGGTTGAGTTGTAGGAGAGCAGGAGACATCAGGGACGTACAGTTGAGGTCCAGCTTTTGGTCCAGGCGTTTGCACGTTTGCATTTTTGCAGCCGCTAGGGTGGTTCACCAGGATGGCCTCACATAGGCAGAGGCCTGATTTTGGATGTGACACTCCATTACTGTCTGACCATGGCTTATCATGTAACTAGGGACGTGAACACCTCATGAGACGTGCTTGTAAGAGAAGTGGAAAATGGCAACTTTAGTCCCTTAGCTCTCACTGGTAAATGTGTCACTAGCATCTAGATGCATCATGATCATCTCCCTGCTCAGAGTTTTGAATATGTAGCCAAAACTGAGCTTTTGCTTTCTTTTGTGCCTGAAAAGATTTCAGTTTGACTGTTACACCAAATTGTCTTTTGGTTGTTGCTGTGGAACAGCAGCATGTGGTGTCCTCAGCTATTTCCCACTTTGTCCAAGACTGTGTGCCATCAGTGCCAATCAACTCTATCTTCTTTTTTTGTCGGTTTCCTAGTATCTCTAATGGTTTTTTATGCTTTCATTCTTCTTTTTATTCTCTTGACTTTTAAAATGGTTTCTATTATCTGTGATATTCAGCAGTTTGGCTCTTTTTTCCATATAATTTCTAATGCTCTAAGATGAGGTCTCAATTCTTACTGCAAATTACCAGTCAAATATGCCAAACCAGTGGCGCTTCTGCTATAGATGATGATAAAATTTCAGTAATGTTTTCAAAAATTTTTTTCTATATGTTCATTATCGCTGCCAATATCTTCTTGTTTAGTGGCAGGAATATTAGCTATTATGAATGGTTAACTACTGCATAACCTGGCATACCTTGAGATTTTTAGTAAACCCTGGAAATTACTTTTCTGTCTACGGCAGCCTATGCTATTGGCCTTCCGTCAGGATCTTGAATTTTTCACAGTTCTTCAGCTGCCAAATGTTGGCTATGAAGTGATTAGTTTTCTGAGAAATCCACTCTTGGCCTTTATAATGAAGATAAATTCACTGGATTTCCATGTCTCCAAAGAGTAACTTTTAAATAAAGGATACAGGTTCGGGTCAATTCTGCTTGGATCCAATTTTAATGACTAATTTAATCATTCAGTAGCATTTCTATTTACAAAAAACAAATGTAGAGAGCCACAGATCAAAAGGAAGAAGGAAACAATAAGTTAATTCTTGTTCCTACCGTCAAAATTGGTTTCCTTTGAATAAATGCAGTCATGTCAAGTAGCAGATACAGCAAACATTGACTGTGTCTTTTCATATATAGTTAATTCTTCTTTTTAAAGGGTAAAATTGTTAATTTTTGCTGACTATTGGCAAATGTGAGTTTTTTATGTAAAGAACTTTGGCACTCTCAATCGCTTCATTGATCGTTTTCATTTCTAACAGCCCTTGTCAAATGGCTTTTCACATTGTATGGCTCTGAACATCTTCAGCAGGCTTGGCTTGTGAAATCATCTATGTTTTAGCACTAGAACATAACTAAGACAAAGACGGAAACTTCTGCAGAAACCGCAGTGATCTTTCTCCTTTCCCAGAGAATGAGATTTCAATTTTAAAAAAATTTTCATTTTTTTTTAAAGACAGCCAACCAAAACAACAGATCACATCTATATGTCAATAAGTGTGATACTAAATGACTGCATACCTCCAGCATCATATTTTGACCAACATTTTACAAAAGTTGAACCAAACCAGCAGGACTAGTCCAAGCTCATTTTCATAACCAAACCCTGTGAAAAGAATATCACCCTTGTTTTTATGTTAGCTTTATTTATGATTTCCCATCTAAATAAGGGTTTTTAAATGCATAGAATGCAGTTAAATATAGCAGGGCTTCAGAATTTTAGCACTTTTCTTTCTTCTGCAGCAGCTGGCTGTCTTCTCTTTATATTCCTGGGCAAATGAGAGCTGAAACTGTTGCATGTAAAGATTTTTAGGTTTTATATGGTGAGTTTTTTTAGCCTGCACAACCAAGGTTTAATGCCTACATATACTTCTATGAAGTGAGCCTGAAATTTATCTTCTGTACTAGCGGTAAACTTAAATGTTCTCAGGAAGAGGATTAACAAGTTGTATATAGTAAAGGTGGTGCCTTAGAGGCATATCGTTCTTTAAAAATAAGGAACAGTGGTGGCTGTGTTTACTTTGTACAGGGAGAAAATTGATTTGCCTGCATTAGCTTTCAAAGT
>VYZW01036667.1:0-28906 GCA_013401315.1 Balaeniceps rex
GGTGCTTAGTTGCTGACTGGGGTTAAACCATGACACTAGTTTGAAGCTGAATTGTCTTCAGCTGGTTTCCAGGGGGACTGAGCACCCCCTTTCCCTGCCTGCGGCCTCAACATCACTGGGTCAGGGGCACCCAAGCTGGTATTTGCCTGGCAGTGCTTTGTTTTCCTTCTCACGCCTGCATCTGACGATCTCTGCCACAGGCACAGGAGCCTGGCTCAGGGTCTGGATCCCCCCCAAATTTGGGTACATACACAAAGAGTAAAAGAAATCCTGTTCCAAAATGCCTCCAGCCTGCAAAATGGGGCTAAATACTATTTACTCTGCAGGCTCTGCATGAAAAATGATAAAATGAGGCTAAATCTCTGCTTTCTTATTTTTTTCCGCTTTTTAATGTAGGGAAGGTAAAAATCCTGAGCCCTGGGGATTGCCTTTATTTTCTCTTTTATGATATTTACTAAAGACTTAAAGATGGGAAGAGGCAGAAGCCTATGGAGTGTATGGGCTGAGATGAAAAGGTCCTGGATCCCCAGCGGGATAGGAAGGCTTCCAACAGGAGGCACAAGCTGCTCGGCTTTGTTTCTCAATTCAAACATGGTACTATGCAAAAAAGGAGGCGAATAATATCGCTCTCCCAGGCAGCAAGCCCACGCCTTGCTGCTGGCCATAATAATAATAATTCAAAACAAAAAAAGGATGCCAGCAAGAAAAATGATTTGGGATTAAGGGTTCCCGTGTCCCACCTGCTGGCTCAGGGTATTCTTCTGCTGAATAGACCTTCAGCTCCCCCAGACCCCAGGCACCCTGGGGCAGGGTCCATCCCTTTCCGGGCCACCATTGACATGCTGTGGGATCAAAATGCCTACGGAAAGATTCCTGGGGAGCTGATCATGTGAATAAAAGGGCAACCTGTCAATGACTCCATGCCGGCACAAACACCGGGGTTATGGGGAAGGGGCAGCTCAGGTTTTCCTGCGAGGCAGAGGTTGGGAGGAATAGGCAGCTCAATGCATGTTAATGCCTGAGCTGACCAGGGCTGGGCAGCTCAATGCTACCCCAGGAACTCCCTGTAATCTTCCATTATATCCCCCCTTTGACATGGCTTTCCTCTGCTTAACAGTCCTCTTTGGGCTTTCCTCCTGAGGAACTGAGGCCAGCCCCTTCCCCAATCCCAAGGTGTGTGGACAATGCTCAATTTCCTCCTAACAGCACAAATACAATGAGAGAGTCAAGCTAGCCTTGGTTGTCAATAGAACATCTAAACCCACCCCTTTTTCCCCACAGTCTCCCCTTCAGGCCACAAAAACCTCTATCATTCACTGCATCCAAGGATGAGGAGCTCCACAGCTTGCCCACAGTGCTGGAGGAATGATCTCCTTCTGTTTGACTTGGATCAAGAGCCTGCTGACTTCATTTGTCCCCTCCTGCATGAAGCCCCACACGTTCCCACAGACCATCATGTCCCATCAGCATTCACCCATCCCTGTGTCCCACTCCAAGTGGTGGTAGGCGACATGGCTCAAAGGCTCAGAAATGAGCTCCCCAGCTACCCAGCCACACAGACTCTCCCTGCCCCATTCGCTGCACAAGTCAGGCTTTGCCAAGTGGGTTCAGGGGCTGTGAAACCCTCCCACCTACATCCAGTTTCAAATCCTGCTGCAGGGGCAGGGCAAGTGGCTGCTCCCGAGCCTCTGCCATAGGCACCAGAGGAGCATCACCACCTGCGTTGGCCAGGCTGGAGGGGCATCATCACCTGCCTTGGATGGCTGGAGGAACATCACCACCTGTGTACGCTTGGGCTGGAGAAACACCACCACCCACATTGGCCAGGCTGGAGGAGCATCACAACTCACCTTGGTCAGGCTGGAGGAGCATTGCCATCCACCTCGACTTGGCTGGAGGAGCATCGCTGTCCTTCCTGGCTGGGCAAGATGAGTACCACCACCTGCCCTGGCTGGGCTGGAGAAGCATTGCCACCCTCCTTGGTGAGCCCCAGAGCACCTTGGCAGGCTCTGAACGAAGGTCCTTGCTGGCCTCACTGAGCCAGAAAGTCAGCGGTGCTGACAAGGCGCCATGGCAGTACGGAGAGTAAAAGCTAAAACTGAAGCTGGAGGGAACTGAGCTCTGACTAAGGCTTCCTCGGAAAATAAAACCACTCTGTTGAGTCCCTCAGCTGGCTTGGAAACCTCCATGGCCACCTGGAGAGCTGTGCCCTTTGCGGTTTGTGCAGCAGGTGCTGCTCAGATGCATCGCTCTGTTTATCCTTAGCATGGTGGGAGCAGTGCAGGTAACCCAGCGCTGGCATTTTCCCTTCGGGGCTCCGCCCTGCTCCCACGGTGATCAATGGGGATGCTTCAATTAACTCCAGAGAAGAGACTGCCAACAGCTCTCCTATCAGCTTTTTCCAGCCTGGACAAGCCCTTAGAAACCCATAAATAAATAACGGCATTTTCATATTGTTTTGCATCAAAGCTGGTAGGATTTTTAACTCATTAACAACTGATGCGCCGTGCCCTTCATCTGCCCAGCATATTGCATGAGTATTTAGTGCTTAAGGGCAAGCAACTAAATTGATCCTCCCACAACTTTACACAGTGAGATACTTCTGCATGTGGGAAGCTGTGGGTGACCCCCACGATGAGACCACACAGAGGGGAGCCCAGCTTTGTCCTTTCAGAGATGAGCCACTGTTTGCAGGGAAGCTTCAGCCCTGCCCAGGGCACAGGGTTGTGGGGCGTCTATAGAAAAATTCACTCTGAGGCAGCTTCAATGTCCAGCTTGGCCCCTATTGCACGCTCGGGTGTTCAGGACGCACAGCCCCAGGCAGGTCTTGGATCCAAGGCTGGCCAGGTGAAGAACTGGTATAGGGAGGAGTCAGGAAGGCCAAGGTATAGGGGTAAGCCTCTATCTACAGTTATATATCTATATCTATAGGGAGCTGTGGGGTCCTGCTGGGGCAAGGCCACACAAAAAGATATAGAGCAATAAAGAGAAGGGCTGAGGCATGAGAGTCTCTCCTGGCCTCTGCCTAGCGTCTGTGGCATGGACAGAGCTGACAGATGCACTGACAGATGCTGCACTGAGAGCTGCTTTCAGCTGGGCTGGGGTTTGCTTCCCTTGGAATGATGTGGCCATGGGGCTTACCTGTCCAGGCAGGGGTGGGAAACACCACAGCCATGTCACCCTCTCACGCACTGACACACGATTGCCTCCTCCTGCCCTTGCCACCACTGCTTTCCTCCGACTCCAGTAGAAACATTCACCATTTCTCACAGACAAATTGTGCCAATCAAACCAACCTTGCCAAATACAAACCAAGAGCAAATACAGCTAGCAGAGCGGAGAAACAGATACCCAAGCAGGGGCTGGAGGAAGCAAAGACCCCCCAAAGTCACTGTGAGCTGCCAAACACCTTTGGCAGCTTCCTGACCACACTGCGCTGGGGTACCTGAGTGTCCATGCTGTGGTTGTTGATAATTTAGGGTGTGCTTTCAGCTTTCTGTGGGAACCCTACATATCCTGTGCTTTGTACAGGTATTCAGCATGCAGAATTTTTCCCATTTCAAAGAAAGATATCTGTTTCTTCCATAGCTGTTTCAGGACGAATGCTTGAGCTCTAAGCGCTGTCTCTGGTGGTAGCACCAAGATACTGCGCTTCCAGCAGAAACTTCTGAACAGCTACGGAAATACAGACTCGGAGGGTGTGTCACACTGGCCTAACCCTGCTAAGTCTTGTCCTTTCTATCCGCTGAGGCCTTTTGCATAGATTCACAGACTGTTAAACACCAAAGTGGACTCTAGGACTGAATCAAAAGGCAGAGTCCACCACCACAAAATCTACATCAACCCCACAGGGTCTAATGGAGCCACAGGAAAAGTATCAGTCAAAAAACATCACCTGCCTCTGTTTAAAGACTTAGGATGAAGGAGAATCAGCCTCGACACTAGAGGCACTTTCTTCATATTTGCAAAGACTTTCCTGGTCATGGCTTCATATGGAAAAGTACGGGATTTGCTGCACTTCTTTGAAGAGGTACATCAAAAAGCATTGCCAAAGAAGAAAATTTGGGGGCATTACAGTCACAATACACCATTGCATCATTCATCAATTATGTGTCAAAGCCCAGCTGAAACACAGCTTTCAGTACGAGACTGTGATGAAGTGACAGTCTCGCCCACATCTATGAAAAAGGACTGCACCACATTTATCTCAGTGAGAACTGGGAGCCTCTGGTAATTTTGCTTAATCTTTTATTTGAGGTTCTGAATTTACAAGAGATTCAGTCTGAGTATCTGGCCAGAAAGGGAAACCCTGGCATCATTTGGGTCCTTATTCTGTGGTGTTGTGACAATCTCTACAGCATCTCCTTGGACGGGTAATTTGGATTTGTTGGATGCCCAACAGGGTGTTGAATTTGGAGTTGTCTAAGAGGTTTCAGTTCTCCATCTAGCATCACTCCCTCCTGCAGGGTTGGGAATTGCTGTGAATTTTATTTTGTTTTGAAAAAGGGCAGTTCTTGACTCCTGTTTGCTTCAGCCTCCAGCTGCTTTGCTTACGGTGCATGACTTCTATGGGCTTGTGGCACCAATCCCAGGACCTGCTGAGGCCTGGTCATGCTTGGTCATTGCAATCCCCAATCTGCCCAAATCCAGCCCTGAAAGGAAAGACCCAGACCAGAGCAGGGAGAGGGGCGGGATGGCGTCTCACAGTGCACTCCCTGTTCCTGCTCTCCCTGTGTTTCTCCTCTAACAGGGAGCCTACACTTGAGGTTCTGCACTTCATCTTGTTCATAAAACTGATGCTAGGCAGAATATTTGTCTCAGTTCGAGCGTGACCCACAGCTATAAATCTGCACTGCTCCCCCTACTTACACCCCCACGGAGCTGCTGTCACTGTCCATTTTGAGTTGAAAAACCAAACATGACATTTCCCAGGTGCAGATGTGTTTGTCTCCCCTCCCTTCCAGACTTCCTTGGCTTCTCTCTCTTTTTGAAGAGAAAGAGATTTAGCAGGCTCTCCTCCTGAATGGAAACATTGAGGCAACGGCCAGGCTGGGCCAGAGGGACTGCTCTGACACCCAGGGGAGATGGCTGGCTGTGGCACTCCAGCCACCCCATCAACCGTCCAGGATGAGGAGCAGGGCTGGAGGTCCCGCCTTGCCCCAGGAGGGCTCCAGAGGAAACGAATTTTCCCTATCCCAGCACTGAGGCGGTGGGGAGGATGGGAAGGTTTCCTGGTGCTCACTGGCTGCAAGAAGAGCTTCATGGAGCAGAGAAATGGGTTGTGAGAGGAGGATAGTGGGGAGAAGATCATACAAGGTGGAAAGCCGATCTTGTGGCAAGACACTAAACCAAGCTCCAGTGCTTCTGCCCTTCCTGTGTGCACCCCATACAACCACTAATCCAGTCTCTGCTGCACAGCCTTATGGGCGGTCGCTCTTAAGAGAGATAAAGTGCTGGGCTCATAGCATAAATGGAGTATAGGGGACCTTATAACCTTCTGACCTTTATGAAAGGGTACATAAAATGCAGGACAACTGGGGATCAAATTTTTGGACTCCAAATGGTCCCAACCACTTGTAAGCCCCTATCCAATACCAGTTAATTCATATAAAGAACTTGAAAATGTCCCAGATGTGCAAAAGCCATTATATCTATGATTCTGCGACCACATCACCATACGCACAGGTTAAGGGTGGCAGCAGTCATTTAAGTGAGTGTTACCTGGAGATGGTAAGCCCTGACAACACACCACTATGAGCTTTCTAGAAGAGCATAAGCTAAGAGCTCCCAACTGCAACCAGGGGACTGCAGGTTCTTGGGTGAAGGCAGCAGTACTAAGCAGCCATGTCCTGGAGTAGTGTCCATACAACATACTCTGGTTGGCCATGTGCCCCCCTGATCAACTCACGGGGACAAAAGTATTCCCAAACCCTGCTCCTGTGGCAGCCATGTGTGACTTTTATAGCTTATTGTCTGCTTGAGCACCGTATTTTCTCCTATCTCAGCACTATGTGGAGGTGGGTCTTATTCTGCAGCTGGTGCTAGAAGACTCCTCTTCAGATTGCACAGTGATAAGAGGTGACTGGGGCTCCTTATGACATTACTTAATGAGCTGATGACATTTTTACGAATGAATAAAGTCCCAAGACAATTAAACTTGTTGATTCTTCAGAAATGCCAAGACTCTGCCCTGACTAACAAACCCTGTTCACATTCTTCTCAGTAGATGAAATCTTTGCAGTACACTTTCTCTTCCTGCCCTCCACCAAAACTGTCTTTTCTTTCTGACCAGCCTGAAGTCAGCTGTGGGAATAACGTTGCTTTCCTTTTGGTGGGAAACTTTTGGCTTCTCTCACATAGGATGGGAGGGTCCCAAAACAGAGGTGTCCATGTCACTGTGGATTGGATCCTCCCAGGCTGGGATGGGAGAGCGAGTCTGGATATCGGCTGATCTTTTATTAAGGTCAGGAGAGGGATGCGGGATGAGGTGTGCACAAAGGCAGTGCTGTGTATGGCTTTGCAAGAGCCAATCCTGCCTCCTTAACGGATAAGACGGCTTTGAAAGAGCGAGTTAAGTGTGCCAGGGTATATGAAGACTTTGTGAGGGGCTTTTCTAAAATCCCACACAAGAGGCTGTTAAGGAAACCTGGTAACCAGAGGACAAGAGGCAAATTCCCATCTTAAAACCAGCCTCGGGTAGCAGAGACAAAGAGTTTGAACCCTGCAAGGTTTGGCATGCGGGGAGGTGAACAGCGCCTGGGGCGCAGTCATAATTAAAAATAATAACATTGAGCACTTTCAAAGCGCTTGGTAAACATGATTAACTAATTAGTCAACTCTTTACTAATTAACCAGTCACAGGACTGGTGTTGCTCAATATGTTTAATGATCCGGAGAGCAGTTGAATAGCTGGGGGCAACGTCTATGGAGGACGTGGTAGCTGTGTAGGGGATTGACGGGGAGGCTGAGGTGAGCTCACAGCGGGAACGGGGCTTGGACAGGAGGGGACGCTTACCCTGGGCATGGGCTGGGGCTGGACCCTCTGATCGTGCCAAAGACAGAGCTGTCATCTTCTCCTCTTCCCCTGGCAATCCCCTCACCTCCTCTCACCCTCCTCTCAGGATACGGGACTCACTGTGCGCTTCCCGTAGATGCCTGTGGTTAACGTTTATAGCTATTTAGGCACAGCAAGAGGCACATGGAAGTTTTCAGATATATGTGAAACCAGTCCAGTCTGAGATCAGACTGAGCTAAACGTGAACCCCCCGAAATGACATGCACCTCAAGCGTCACGTTAATGCTCCCCAGCGCAGTGAGGATGAGTCTCCTCTTTCTTCCCTTCCAGTAAACCAAGAATTGGAGTAACACCAGCACAGCATCAGGGAAAAGAAGAGAGAAGTAGAACCAGGGAGCATCTCTGGTTGCCACTGCATTGCTAATTGGTCAGTTCCCCCACCCGTGCCTCAGTTTCCCCAGGGAAATCGTATGTGCGATGAGATGTCACACCAGATGTCACACTCAGATACCCTAGCATCAATTTGTTTTTTAATCAGGGCTGCATTTGGAAGCCTTCCCACAAATTGAGTGAAAAACATCTCCTCAAAAGACACATGGGGCTGGCTTTAACCCTACTGCTCATGATTGCCCCACACCTTTCTCCCTCCACACGAGTCCCTCTTTTCATCTGCCTCCACACACTAATCCCAGCAGGTTGTTCTTAAAGACACTTCTGGTGGCACTAGGCTGTCTCTATTGCCTATCACACCCAAGGGAAAGCTGCTTCTGGCTGGCAGCTCCAGTACATCCCAGAGCCCTGCAGGGCACTTTCATGCCCCTGACATGATCCTGCTAGTGAATGACACCTTTTAGTGTTGAGTTTAAGTATTTCCTAGCTGTAATTTGGGTATTTACTGTCCAGGAGTCTCAGAATCCGTGTAATTAAACATTGCATTTCACAGCATCACAGACACGTCTAGAACAGATCTGTAGGGCTGTGCCCATAGCTGCTATTAAAACATCTTGTCACACAGATCCTTCTTCCCCAGCACCAGGAGTTTATTCCCCACAGGAGGGATCTGACGGGACCAAGGGAGCACCATGCAGTCACAGAGGGTGCTGAGCAGGGCTGAGCTGTCAGTCTCCCAGTGCCATTTTTCTTGGAGTAGCTGGAAAGTGCTGAGTTTTCTGTGGGACCTGCAAACCTGCAGCACCCACACACTTCACCCAGCACTGATGGGATCACATGGCCAGACAGCATTTCAGCCACTGCTACAGCCTCTTATAGGACATCTGCAAGAAAAACCAAGCTATGGAGAAGATCTGACCTCGGGGCTGTTCAGCTGGAGCTCCGCTGGCTGGATGGGCTTTTTCCATCAGCCATCTTCAGCAAGTTGGGGAAGGGCACCCAGTGCTTTTCAGGGAAGACAGAGGACTGGGGCAGGACCTGGCAGCTCTGTATGAAGTGATGGTACTGGGTGCTCTGCTCGTGGTGATGGAGCATCCCACCTTGCTGGAGTCACCACAGAGTGCCTGAAAAAAGCATCCTCTCCATTTTCTCCTAGCTGGCCCCTGGACCTTGAGAATGAAGGCCCACCACTGGGCAAGCAGCTCCGAGCTGAATTACCAGTTTGCCGTTGTGGTAGCGAAAGTTTCCAACTGCAAACACTTGATTCTGCAGTTACCAAGAGAGAAAGAAAGAAAATTCTCCCATGCAGAACAGTGTTTCGAGGTCAATAGAGAAAACCCTGTGGCCTGAATACCCAGTCTGGGGAGACTGAGCCTGGCAGGGAGGCTTGGGGTCTGGGTGTCTGCATTGTCACACTTGTAGCCAGGTTACCATGGCTCATCCGCAGTGCATCCACACCCCGGGGGTCTACTTCTTGCCTGCATTCAATGGGCTCTGCTCTTCCAGCATTGAGAAGGACAGTTGCTTTGCAGAAGAAAAGCAAGTCCTTAGTGGTCCTGTCATGTCATCGCCCTGGGGGTTCACAAAGGACTGTGGGTGCAGCCCAGAAAGGGGCTGCCTGTGCTGCCCCACAGCCCCCAGCACGGCCCAGGGACTGGCTGCCTATGGGCACTGTGCCCGCTCCCCTCCTCAGGAAGGGGTCCTGCAGCAAGGGGTGGCTGGGCACCCACCTCATCCTGCCCAGCCGGGCTCGGACACAGCTCGGTCCCCTGGGTGGCCTCTTTGGGTGTCCCACAAAGGGGACCTGAAGCATGACAGCAAGTGGTGAGGACACAGAAATGGCCACGTTGCCTTAAGTTCATGGGTTCAGTTAGCATCACCCTGTGCACGGGAGTGTCTGGGTGCCTGGTGCCCAGGCAAAGGGAGCACTGGGACCTCGGTGTCTTCAGAGACATGGGTCAAAAGCCACCAAAGCAGCCAGGAGGCACATGGGGACCCTGCTTTTCAGGCTTTTCTTCCCAAACGCTTGAGCTAAGACCCAGAGCAGGGTATCCAGTGGGGATGCTTGGGCTCGTGGGTGCTGCTCATTCTCCATAAGACACCCCGGCTGCCCTGTCTGTCCATCCTGTGGACGGGGACCCTTGCTCAGCTCTCTTTAGGGTCTCCCCTCCATCAAACCCTGCCGGTGTTTGCAATTGCGGGGCTGCTGCTGGGGGAGGGGAATTGGGTGCTTTGGCCACGTCCGCCCAACCCCCTCCCCGCCTCCCGGGGGATGAGAACTGAAATAAAAGGTCCATTTCTTCAGAAAGCCAGGCCTGACTATGGGAAGGGTCCCTGTATCCATGCAGCTCTCCCGGCCTCCCGCTCCCCTGTTTAGTAATCTCACTTCTGGGCCTGAATTCATTCAGACGTCGTGAAGGATTAGCTGACCTTTCTTTCAGCGCTTGGTAAGCTGGGGATGTTAAAGCTTCCCAAAAATTAAACTCTCAGGAGGCTGTCTCCAAGGCTGGGAGCCTGGAGAGCTGCTCACTGGCTGCGGCTGCTTCCCGGCATCCGCTCCGGCGCAGGGACAGACCTGGGACTGTCCCTTGTCCTCCCTGAAACCGCTCAGATCCATGCACAGCCTTAGCACCTGGCTGCACAGTCCTGGTGCGGGGTGAAACCAGCTGGTTTTCTCTCCTGTGAGATAGTTTGGCAGTTTTTTCTCTTTGCCATATATGGGTTTCAGGACCTGCTTTTCCTGGCTTCTCTCTGCCACCATGACAGACTGGGATAAGGGAAAATGTGAGCCCATGAGCCTGGGAGCTGAGGTTTGGGGAGGCAGGTGAAAGCTGTCTGAGAACAGACGATGCTGTCGCAGCTAACGGGTGGCACAAGCTGGTAGGGACAACCTGCTCTTGCCTTTGCGAGGGAGTGTTCACTCTGAAACCTAACAATGACTTGTGGCTTGGGTAGCATTTTTCTGCCTTAGGTCTCAAGCTGGGACTCAGCATGAGGATTTATTTTAAGCTCCCAAGCACAGACGTGATGGAGTGATATGCAAACTACTTCCCGCAGAAGTGGAATTGGGCATACGACGAGACTGCACTCCCCTGACCAAGTGAATCTGATTCTCTGAGCTGCTGTTTGCTGGATGCGTGGGAGATGCAGGAAAATTCCCCTCTTTTTCTATGTTTTTGCTATTAATTTTCACCTGACAGTGAATCTCAGAGCTGGGGGACTGTAACTGGGCACGAGCAGAAAGGGCACTGCTATCAAAGCACATTTTGTCTCCCTGGCGCCTGGGACACAGGGCTGGTCCCAGGCACTGGCGAGGGAGGTGAAATTGCTGCTTCTCCCATTCGAGGACCCTGAGAAAGCAGCTGGAACTGCAGAGGGAGCTGGCGGCTGCGTGGCCCCTGCCCCGCCACCCTGCAAAATGCTGCGGGCTGCCTTTGGGGGAGCCCTCCTGTTGCAAGGGGGGGTTGCAAGGACGATCCCACACCCTGGCATTCAGGCAGCCAAACTCCTGGAGGCAGCACCTTCCCTGTTTGGTTTCAGACTCTCCCGTTGCATCTGGCAGAACAGGAGCGAATTCATCAGTGTAAGCAAAGCCCGCGTGCAGCCAAGCCCGACCTTCTGCCCAAACCCAGATGGGGAGAACAAATTGCACAGAGGGAGAGCAGGGCTTC
Organism: Balaeniceps rex; assembly: GCA_013401315.1. Taxonomy (NCBI): domain Eukaryota; kingdom Metazoa; phylum Chordata; class Aves; order Pelecaniformes; family Balaenicipitidae; genus Balaeniceps; species Balaeniceps rex. Next base: position 11,077 of record VYZW01036667.1, read on the forward strand.
GTCCAAAGCCCACAGAAACCAATGGTGAAACTAGAAATTATTTGTCTTCCTCCCACTTGCTTTCTCTCTCCATCTCATTTGAACTGAAGCCCTTTGCACGCAGAAAGAAGCAAACAAACCCAAATGCCGCCACAGCAGCAGCATCTGAGCCATGCAGAAGCCTGACTCAAGGAAACTCTTCGCTGTTCTCTTCTTCTTTCCATCCACTTAAACTCAGTTATTTTACAGAAGCTGTGAGGGGGGCGAGGGGATGCCTTTGTTATCCATTTAAATTGCTTGTTTAAACGGGCAGCCAGCTTCTAACGGGGCTAATTTTATAGGCACCATAACCCGATGAGAGAAGTTTCTTTTACGACTCTCCACTCCCCCTGTCTCAAGCAAGAGCAAGGGCTGCGGCCGAAGCCCCGGGGAGTTTGCACAGATCTGCCAGTTCACTGGTGGAAAAAGGCATTGGTAATTCACAAAAATAAAACTGTCTTATGAGATATAAATTAGATTATTGCTCTGGGGAGATGAGCTGCTCTGCTCACCCACGGGACTGCCGTCGTCGGATAGCATCTGTTGCAATTACAGGTTCTTTCAGCCTGCTCGGCAGAAATGACCTCCCAAATATTTCAGCAGCAGCTGGAGCATGCACAAACACTCGATGTTCTTTCTACGGCCGAACAGCAAGTGCTTGGTCTGTGCTAAATTGCTAGCTGGTGGCCCCATCTCCTCTGAAGACTCGGGGCAGCGGAGGCCCAGAGTCCCCTCGCTGAAGGTAACGGAGTCCAGGCTGTCACCTTGCAGCAGGCGCTGGAGGCTGAGCTTGTCTCCCTTCATGGGTTTGTACAGTGCAAAGTGCACCCTTGGCACTAGATCAGCAATATTAATTGCCCATGAGAGGAAGCATATAATCAGCCTTCAATGCTGTATAATTACACAGAAATTACCAGAAGAAATTAATTCCAAAAGGTGAACATATGGGCCGCAACGCTGAAGCTGAAGCTGGATTTTGCCTCTGGTTACTGCCACTCATAACTGAGGGCAGAATCTAGGCCAAAAGTGTGTTTTCTAGTTTGTGATTTATTGTACCAAAATGGAGCTGGTAATGAAAACCGTGCTCCACTTAATACACAGTCGACTTCCAACAAAAATGCCAGCAGGAACTCTTTCTTCTCCTTCTTGCGCTACAGCTCCCTGTCAGCAGAGGATCTACAAGCTTGGCTTTCCTGCTGCGGCCGTGGGGAGAGGCACCGTGGGGAGAGGTGCCACGAAACCCCAACTGTCACTGGCACCAGGCTCAGCGGACGGGTGCCCCGCCGTGCCCCTGCCAGCCTCTGGCCAGCCCCGGACCCTCCTCTGCCTCTCCCCCATCTCCTCCACACCTTCCCCTACCTGAGCAGGGCTGACCCTGAATTGCAGATTATTTCAGCAAGCAAATAAAAATCAGGCTCTATGACTATGTATTTTGTCACACTGGTCTCCAAAATAGCACCTACGGGCTGGTTGCACCACACTGAACCTGCCCCACTTTGCTGCAGTATTGACCCATTCAATCCAAACCATGTGGCTGCTGAGCACCCACCGCAGCACCCAAAGCCAATGCAGCCATATGGGGTGAGAGCTTTGCTCCTCCCTGGCCCAACCTGCTGCTTCCTAGCCTTAAAAATGCCATATTTTTTCTGCATGCATGAAACAGCAGGACACCTCCCCTCTCCTTGCTGAAAGCAGCAGGTGCAGAAAGCTCTGAGGAAGCCCAATGGCAGCAAAGGGACCCTACAGCCTTTCCGACCCCCCCTTGCAAACACGGGGCAACCTGTGGGAAACCGTTGGGAGATGGCCGAGTGCCACAGCTGAGCCCCTTCGCTGCAAACGGGAATTCATTTGCATGCCAAAGTGGTAGTCGGGCGCTTTACAACACAGTGCAAGCATATAAATGTATTTGAATCTTCAATATCTCCCAGCCATCGCCCGGCAGTGCTCCCTTTGGAGAAAAGCCCTCCAGAGGGGTTGGTGGAAGGGGGTCCCAAATAAAAGATGCTCAAAGGAAACCTTGGGTCCCAAGGGCAGCAAAATGATGGAGAGCTGAAACGCACCGAATTCAGGCACACGGCGTATCTGTAGCGGAGTTTTCCCAGCCAAAATCATGCATGCCAGTGACAACAGGAAACTCGTGGGCTGTGTGACAAGTGTTGTGGCCTCTCCTTAGCTCTCTTACTGCCTCAATGGGTCCCGGGTGACTGCAATCAAGGTCCCATTCAAGCCAGGAAGAGCCGAATCCCAGGGATATGTGTTAGGCCAGCACTTTCCACTTCTCTTTCAGTTCATGGACACCTATAAATTTTCCAGGGACAGTGGTACAGTACATGCCTCCACTGCAGCCACTTCCACAGACTCCTTAAAAGTAGTCCAGGACCCTGAGAAATTCATTATATTAAGCAATTAACAGTGGTGCGTGTGAGTTCATGGACCTTCTCGCTGCCAAGGACCAGAGTACAAATTATATCACCCCTAGTCAAGGCAAGCGAGTCAAATTATTGGCGATAAATACATTTATTCCAAATGTTGACCCACTTTACATCCCTTTATTTAACACAGCTGCTCTAAAGGGGGGTCAGAATAAGGGGAAAATAAAGTCTGTGAGTCTTCATGCCTCCCTGGTTCTCTCAGCAGAGCTGGCTGAATTCTTGTTACTATTATTAGTGTTGCGATTGTTGTTATTATTATTGTTATGATTATATGCATTTCACTCTCTTTTTGGGTAATGAATAATTTATGACTTTGTCTCGATCCCCTTTCAATGGAATCACTATCCAGGGAGGCTTGCTGAATAATTTGGATCATTCGTTTTCAAGTGCATGGGCTGCCGACAAATTGTTCGCTTTTCATTACTGGGGACATTCATTGGTCACCCAAATCAGGGGATTTCTTTGGTTGCCCCAAGCACGTGACGTGCCGTCTGGAGTTTTGTCAGGATTTTTTTTTTTTTTTTGATTGGGTGAAACTTTGTGAAGTGGAGACTAACAAATAGCTCATTTGGGGGGCTGGATTTCTGAAGAAATTAGTTTGGCAAATTTTTGTGAACATTTGCTGGTTTCACAGAGGCTTGTGAGAAGCAAACGCTACGGAGCATATTAAACGTTATTTAATGTTTTAAAGGCATTGGTATTTTTGCTGTTTGATTGGATCAAAACCATTAAACAGCTGATTATTAAGCTTCTGCTTACTCAGTGCTAACTTGAGAAATATTGTGGTATTAGACCTGGCTGCTTCTTTGCCTAAAATCCTGCGGGCAAGTGAATTTTCAAGAAGCTTGCATTTGCGGATCTTTCTCCCTTAAAATCAAATGAGTGCCTGTATTAACCTGGCTGTGTCCACCAGGACTGGTTTCGAGACCCTGCACACATGGTCCGTCCCATGAAAGCAGCATTCCCCCCAGCCCCAGACAGGCTCCGAGCTCAGCAGAGACTCATCCCTGGGCACGCACATGGCGCAGCAAGGGCTAGCACTGCTCGCTTTGCTGCTGAAACGCAGGATGGAGACAGCTGACACATCACTGCTGGTACCCACAGTTTGTCTGGGGGGTCCCCACTTGGGCAAATCTCAGCAGATTTGTTGCCAGCTCCATGAAAATCATTAGGACATGCCACACTCAGCTGCAGAATGAACCGATAGCAAAGCTGCATTCATCCACAGACCCTCTTGATCCTCCTGCTGCCAGCCCAGGCCATGCACCATGCCCAAAAATGCTAAATCCAGGTTCACCTGGGAATTAACAGGGCTGCGCATCACCACTCTGGTTCAGACCTTCCCGGCACGGTGTGGTGTGATTGCGACCCTGTAGACGCAGAGCATCCAACTCCCTGCATCACGATGGCCACAGAGGACAACCTCATGGTCCCCAGGGCCCCAGGCCAGAGGGGCTCATCCCCTCCCTGCCCCACACCGCCTGCTGCCTGCACTGCCTGCTTAGCCCCAATTTACGAGCAGCGTGTGAAGGACAGACACTGGGCCGCTGGGCTGAACAATGCGGGAATATTAGCCGAGTTACAAAAACAAACAAACCAAACCCCGCTGGGAGCCCGTTTCATTTATCTTCTTTTGTCCAGTTTTGCTTCAGCGTGAAAGTCGCCCTTTCAAGTCCAGCAGTTGTGTTCCAGCCCCGGCGGGTAGCTGATCCAAAGCGTTACACTGAGAGCTTCCCAATGGCATGTTTGCACAGTTCAATTCATTTCTAAATATTCAGTGGAGTTTCCCTCCCTCCTACCCTCCCAGGACTTTTTGCCCAAGAGCCGAGGGTGTAAAGTACAGGGCCGGGGATACTGGTGCACAGAGCCTTTGTGTGCAAACACAAGCTGCTGTTTGTATTTGCCTTCACACTGTCAGAGCTCAATTGTGTGCGATGCAATACTGGCTACCAGTCTGCTTTCAATATCCGCTCGGCCATCCCTGCTGCCAGAGAGACTCTCCCCCTCCCTGGCCGCTTTGAAGCAGTGATTTAATTTCATGAGACTTTCGGTAATCACGTTACAATCTCCAACATTAACCAGAACTGACTCCCTATTGCAAAAGGGCAGGCGGATGACCGAGTAAACAGCCTGGCTCAGGACAGCCTGCAACACCAGAGGAAGGCGAAATGCACAACGGCTGCCTGGTTGGTTCTGCACTGCTTATCAGATGAGGCTGGAAGACAACAGCCTCTTGCCAGCAGCAGGAGGGAGCAGCCGGCTTTGGCCATCCCAAGGATGCTCTACGGGCTGCTCTGCTATCTCGTGCACGATGATGGCTGATTTTTAAAACTAGAACTTTTTCTCCTATCTGTAGCTCTACCCATCATTTAGCCTCCTTCTTCCTTGTTCCATTTAAAGTGTCCTGATACCTCTGTCACATCCCCCAGGACTGGATTTGCTTCTGGGACAGGATCCCTCTGGTTATGCGTTATTACATCCTGCCATGCCAGTGGTCCAGGAAGAGCCAGGGCCTCCCTGCATGGGGAGCGGGGTCTAGGGAAGGTCTAGCATGAAGAAGAGGAGGCTGACAACAGGGAGATTCAGGTCTCACCTGCCTGCGCTCTCTCTCCCTCACCCTTCCTCACCTCCCTCCATGCATGACTCAACTCTTCCCAAAGCATCTCCTGACGAGCCAGAGATCATATGCTGGACCCTGAAGGAAAGTACTTCTGGGGCTGTGAGAGCAAACCAAGGTGCTGCACCGGGCTGCTGGGCACTGGGCAATCCCCAGTGGGTGTAAAAAAAATCCTTTTTTCCATTCAGATGCGTTGTCCTTGCTCTCTCCATTCACTACAGTCTGACTGCCCCAAACTGGACCCTAAATATCCAGATGGCTGACATTAAGGGTGTCGTGGTTTAACCCCAGCTGGCAACTAAGCACCACACAGCCGCTCGCTCACCCTCCCCTGCCCTGGTGGGATGGAGGAGAGGATCGGAAAAAAAAAGTAAAACCCATGGGTTGAGATAAAGACGGTTTAATAGGACAGCAGAGGAAGGCAAAGCAATAACAATAACAATAATAATCATAAAAGAATATACAGAGCAAGTGATGCACGATGCAACCGCTCACCACCCGCTGACAGATGCCCAACCAGTCCCCAAGCAGCAAGCGCTGCCCCCCGGCCAACTCCCCCCAGTTTCTATACCTCAGTATGACGTCATATGGTATGGAATACCCCTTTGGCCAGTTTGGGTCAGCTGTCCTGGCTGTGCCCCCTCCCAGCTTCTTGTGCCCCTGGCAGAGCATGGGAAGCTGAAAGGTCCTTGACTGGTGTAAGCACTACTTGGCAACAACTAAAACATCGGTGTGTTATCAGCATTGTTCTCATACTAAATCCAAAACACAGCACTATGCCAGGTACTAGGAAGAAAATTAACTCTCTCCCAGCCTAAACCAGGACAACTGGGCATTAATTTGCCTCACGGAGCTGCCATGAAAATAGTCATATTCGGTCAAAATGAAGCACGAATCCCAATAACCCACGCGGGACCACAGAGTGCAGCCTGGTAGGGATCAGGGTGATGGATGGCTCCAAAATACCATGGGGAAGACAACATGGACTCCTCATCCATCTTCCCATCCAAATCTGCGAACTTTGAGTACACAGGCATGTGTAAAGATGGTGATCAGGGACAGAACAGCTGGGCTTTGCCTCACGCAAGCTGGGAGCTCGCAGACCCAGCACGGATATGGCACGCAGCCCGGACAGCGAGCCGCGCAAAGTGGGGACTGCTGAGCCAGCAGCTCTCCTCCTGTGTTTCTTCTCTAATTCCCACCTGGGGGAGGCAGGGGGAGAAATCCCCCTGCTCCTTAGCACCCTGAGAAATTGGGGAACGCTCTCCTTGCTCCATCATGCATCATCATCGAATCTGTGTTTACTTCTCCACAATCAGAAAGCATTTCCCATCCCAGCAGTTCCCCACAGCAGGACAAAAAGAATAAATTTGCTGTAAAACAAACCCGCAGACCCTGGCTGCTCCCAGCCTGTGTCAGTGTCCTGGCTGCTCCTGCCCCTCATGTTGGTTTTGCCCTTTTTCAGGTGAATTTGGGGGTGCTGGGTCTAGGCTCCTGGCTCTCCACCCTCCTCTCCCCAAACAGGGGAGATGCAGCTGCTTTGACCCACAAGCAGGAAAAAAGTTTGTCTCCGAGACACCCCTGAGGGTGGTCTCCCCCACCTGCATCACCATTCCTGCTCACCTGCCCACACAATCTTTCTTGCTGCTCGTTTTTGGCAGAAGATGTCAAAGGTGTCCTGAGCTCATCCTTTACCTTTACCAGCTCCACCATCCCCAGGGGCACATCGCAAGAGCGGGGCTGGGGGCTGCAGCTCCCCACGCAGCACCCCAGGGCACCCTGCCCCTGTGCCGGGCTCGGCACAGGAGGGGATCCCTCTCCAGGTGATACAATAACCTAGGTGACAACGGCCAGCGGGCAAAGCCAGAGGTCCCTGCCAGCCCATAACCCTGCGCGAAATAATTTAGAAAGACCCTGCGCTTCAAGGAGAGTGTGAAGTAGAGGTTTTTTCCTTCCCCAGCCTCCAGTCCTCTGTCAAGGACGGAGATGCAGATATGATTTTCAAACCTCCCATCATTTACAAGACACTTCAAAAAAGTTTGAAAGGAAAACTGCCTGCACCCTCCCTTGCTTTCACAGCTGTGTGTGGGACATGAAACTGGGCTCTTTCCCTATCTATTGCTTTCTTTGCTTGCCACACTCCCCAGCGATGCGGTGGTCACTTTCCACAGGAGATGCATGCTGTGAGCAGCAGCATTTTGTGCCTAGTTTGTGCTGTCAATGCAGCAATCCCACCAGTGCCAGCTGAGACCTCGGGGTGTCCAGCACCATCTCCATTGAGCCCCGGGATGAAGCAGTCTCTCTGGCCATATCACTCCATCAGTTTTTAAATTCCAGTCTCCACTAAACCCAGTGTTGTTCAAAATAAATCCATAAATCAAGCTCCCAGCTGAGCTGCAAGCCTCCACCATCCCCAACCCTCTGCTGACATGGGTGCCTGTGCTGTCCTGGCTCAGAATCCGTTTTTTTAGTATCTTCCTAAAAAAACACAACATTTTTTCCTCCCCACCAGTTAATCCCCTGCCCTCTGATGAGCCTAACGCAAACTCCCAGCCAGCGTGTAGCTGAGCCCCTTCGTGATGCTGATCTCTGCTGCAAACACGGGCTGCTCCCGCCTGGGACGGAGCGAGAGCAGCCGAGCCCCTGGCTCTGCTCCCCCCAACAGCCTCCCCGGCTGCACTGGCTCAGAGCAGGAAAAGCCTCCCTGTCTCCTTATCAGTCCCCAGGGCATCCTAATCCCCCTATAAATGAAAGCTATTATACAGATATCTTTTTAAAAGCCTGCCCGTCACTTCAGCCAGGCAGCCCTGTCCCAGCCATCAGGGGATTTATTTTTTGGAGCGTGGTTAGCGGGGGTGAGACGCTGCCACCGGACAGAGCCAGGTTTGCACCAGGTGAGGATCTGGCCTGTTTCTTTATGAGCTATGCTTTGATTCCTGCTCAGGTGCAGACCCGTCTCCCCCATAACGCCAGGCTGCAGAGCCAGGCAGAGACCCCCGGGCATGCCAGGCTCCCCTGCTCTGCCACACTGCCTTGCGGGAAGCAGCAGGGATCTGGCAGGGATGCTCGCGGAGGGGAGCTCGGGTCATGCAAAGGAAATGTCCCCCACTGACTGCAGCAGCAAAGGCCAAATGGCAGCCACTGCTCTGGAGACACCCTGGGGACGAACACATGTGACTGCTGGGCTCTGCCACCGCCAAACCCTTTTCTTGGGTCTAAGTCGTCTGCGCGAGCTGATCCTGGCACCAAAACCTCTACCTCCCCTGCTGCTGCCTGAAAACAAAAATCAGGGGGACCTGTTCAGTGCAATCATGACCATGCTGCAACTAAATGATCGAGGTGGGGTTGAGTCTGGGGCTGTGAAGCCGCCCCACGTGTTGAGGGCTCAGCCCTGCTGCGGCGAGGGCTGGTGTGTCCCGCGCTGCAGGCAGCTGTGTCAGTGCTTTCTAGGAAAGGTTGGATTTTGTATTTGGTGGGTCCTGGGGCTGGTTTCGGTTTATTTGACAGCAGCACAGGGTGAAATGATGTACAACTTCTGCAATGCTATGAAGGTAACCAGCTGGTTCCAGTCATCCTGACCCAAGATCCCCTTCACCCTGCATGTCCCCCAAGGCAAAACTGGCTGGGGAAGAAAGTCATCACAGGACTCTAAAATCCTCCAGAAGGTCCCCAGAAAAACTCTGCTTGTACAGCCCAACCCCAGTACCCAATAGCCCATAATAAGTGCAAAAGCCTCCAAAAACACTGTACCAAAAAGCAGGGCATCCCAAAGGGAGGCGGGAGGGACCTCGGGCCAAAGAAGACAGCAACCTTCCATGGTCAGAAGGTCCGTCCCTCATCCCCGAGGATGAAGGGGAGATACATTAAGAACATAAAGACAGGCTCATGTGTCCCAGCTGCCCCCACTTCATAGGCCAGGTAGGAAAACAAGAACCCCAGGAGTGTTTTTGCAAGCAGGATCCCTACAGGCAGTGGAGACTCAAGAGCCCTTGCGTGCTTCTCGCTCTGTCCTCGGAGAGGCAGCACGTCCCCCCGGGCGGTCACAGGGAGTTTGCCGAAGAGAGGACAGCGTAGGCTGAATAAGGATGACATGCTTTGGCCCAGAAAGAGGAGGGCAGAGATTAGCCGTGGACAAGCTCAAGGGAAGGCAAGTGTCCAACCCAGAGTGCCAAGCCTGGTTTTGTTGTAGCCTTAACTGCGCTTTTTTGTTTGTTTGTTTGTTGGTGTAAAAACCTTTCTGTTGGAAATCAGTTTAACTTTAAGCTTCCTGAGAATAAAAGCCTGTGAGAAAGCTCTGCCCATGCAAGGCCTGCTTGGGAGGCTACAATGGGAGTCTCAGCAGCTTATGGGCCCATATTTCTATGGCTACAGCACCCATCTGCTCAGCAATACAGTGTTACCCACAGCTCGTGCAATTTCCTATGCAGAACAGCCCGCCGGGAGCTGAACCAGGGATGGGGTGCAAAGGACCTGTGGCTCCATGGACAGCACATGGTGCCGTGAGAGGTCCAGCCCGCACAGGGTCCAGCAGTTGCTGGCTGGTGCCACGTCGCTGGTGAAGCTGCCCCGGTTGCAATGTTTCCCTAGACACCAGAATACTATGATACTGCTTCACGCCTTTCTTACCCCAAGTCCAAATTATTTTGCACCCCTTTACTCTCTATAAATGGGGAAACTGAGGCACAGGGGGACAAGACAAGCCTGGATATCAGAAACTATGACTATTCCTAATATCCTCAGAAGGTAATGAGTAGTATCAGCACACAGCATCTCCAAAATCCACCTGTCAGCCTTGCCTGGCTGGCTCAAGCTAGGGACATAGTCATGCTGTGCTACCCAGTCCCAGACAGCAGCATCCATCTCAGACGGGCAGAGGGTGCTATACCCTGGGGATCCTGCATGGGCACCCTGGGGATCCTATATGGGCACCTTGGAAATCCTGCTCAGAGCCTTTTTGGTTGATAAGAAATGTCGCTGCTTTACAAGGTGAGAGAGGGTGCTTGTGACCTTCCCCATCCCTCTGGAAGAGATAAGCAGAGTAAACGCCAGGGACACTCAGACCCCCCTTCTCTTCACAGAGGAATTTACAAAGCCACTTAAGTCCTCTGTCTGACTCCCATCCCACCATGGTGCCAGGAACTGAAGGGGAAGAGGATGCAATGGATGTGCCCCTGCCCAACCATGTCTCTGCCAGCTCTGCTGGTCCTACCCCCCACTCCACTTCCCACTCTGCTGCAGACAGAGCCCTCTCTGCTTCTGTCCCCCTCTGAGATGGACCATTTGCAAAGTCCTGAATCAAATCACCACAGGAGAGGAGAAGACAGAAAGGACATCTCCCACCAGCCCAGTCCTTCCTGGCCTGATGGGTCTCAGCCACTGTGAACCATTGTCACCGGTCAGTGGCCTCAGGACTTGCCCTGACTCCTCTCTCTGCTGCATGCTCCCAGGGTGCCTCAATGCTGCAGACAGGCATCGGGGGCTGCTTGCCCAGCCAAGCAACCGCTGCAGGCATGCTCCAGTGGGCCTGAAGCCATCAGTCACCACCAGCTTGACTCCTTGTCCCATTCAGAGGCCAAGACAAATGGGAAAGAATCGTCTCGTAGGGCTACTCAACACACCACTATGCCGACCCTGGGGAGAACTGTTACAGGTGGGATGAGAACTGTGAAGGCTTTTTAAGTGGAGATGATTAATGCAGGCTAAAAAAAAGGAATCACCTAAATTTAATAAGGGACATCAGGAACTCCCTAAGAGGAAATCCTACAGTCCTTACATCCCTCTGCAGGACCAGAGCAAGAAGAACTCGCTGCTGTGGAAGGATTAGATTTCCCTGGTTGTGATGAAGTGGAGAGGAGCCCACCAGCTGTTTTAGTAAGCACTGCCCTGCAAATACCTCCCTGGACCGCCACTGAGATGATAAAGCCCCAGGTTTGTCTGGAAGGAAGTTTTTCATTGGGAATGTTTGGCAGGCTGTTCTCTAGTAGTTCCTGGTCCCCTCCTTGTTTGAGATGAACTTTCCTTTTAGCTGGAGGAGAGACTTGCTCACAAATTGCTCTGACTTGAGGCACATCCCAGCCTGGGAACCCTACTGCAGTGCACACCGCGGAGCAGAGCCTGTCTAACACTAGGCTTCATGCACGGCTTGTGCCAAATCCTGTATCTGAAAACACAATATGTTTCCTTTCTCTCGTTGCAATCGCACTTGTTATTGTTAAACACTCTCTAGGCATCACGTAGGGCCAAAATCTGAGAGGCACCCAGCACCTGCAAACACCATTGACGTCAGACACACGTGCAGGTGCTGGGTGCATCTCCCGGCCCCGCGGGGGAAAGGGCTGCGAAGCATCAGAGCCGGCACTGGGAACGCAGTCTGGAGGTCGTTCTCAAAGCGCCTGTCAGTGAGCTGCAGCCTGGGTTTGTCTAGTAGCGCTTTCTTTGGCCAAGGCAAATTCAAAGGTATTTTATGCAAACTAAAGGGAGTTCTCAAAAGCAGTATGTGTTCGTGTTCATTTTCAGCACTCAAAATAACACCACAGTTCATAGGAAATTGTGAAATGGTGTCGACTGCATTTTATTGATGTCGCTAAATCTGGTCGAAGCCCCTGCCTGTGTTTTCATGTGTCCACACAAGCTCACCAGCAGTTGAGCTCTGATGATATTTTAGTTCAGGCCTTTTCCAGCTGCAATCTCCTCTCACAGGGGAGCTGGAAGCTTCATCAGGACAAACTGGGTTGGAGACATAGGGCTTGGGCTGGACCGATGCTGAGCAAATGGAGCCGGCCTGACGGCGCTGGAGAGAGGAAGGATGGAGAACAGACCTCCAAGCTTGTCTCCAAGCTGTGTCCTCCCTGGAGCATGTTAGCTCCTAGGCGCCTGGCCAAAGCCGGACTGTAAGGCCAAGCTCTACGTGGATGAGTTATTTGCCAGGTAAAGTTGATGGGAACCTGAATCTGTGAAAAGCTCTGCTGGCTGGGCTCCTTCTGCAGGAGCAGGTCCCTGGAGAACATCTCCCTGGGCCAGGCCCTGTGCCGGTGCCTGGGCTCTTGCAGGCAGCAAGAAGTGATAAAGAAAAATTAGATCTGGCTGGCGAAAAACGTTCCCGTGGGAAATTTTGACTTTTTGTCAGAAACTCCAGCGCATTTCTTTTTCAGCCCCAAATACGCATGAATAGGAACAAAGATTCGGTTTTGGCAGGGGGAATGGGCTTACCAAAGAAAACACCCAAATTTTAAGCAAAGCAGACACATTCTATCATTTTTCTCCCTGGTTGAAGAAAACAATTTTCCAGAAAAAAGAGCAAATTCAGTGAAAAAATTGTAATCCGTTCTCACGCCACTGCCTGAGGCAAATTCAGCTAATTTGGCTAATTCACCTACCCCCTCACCACTGCTGTTCAGGAAGGTCTGGCCTCCTCTGGCTTCTTTCTCAAGCAGTTGAAGATCCCTCCAGCGTGCAGCCAGCAACATCACCACCAACTCCCCGCTCGTCCCCTGCCCCTGCCCGGCGAAGGCTGGGTCCATAGCCCTTGGGTGACCGCAAAGCCTGACTTTCTGGATTTAGGAGAGAAACCCCGGTGGGCCGATGGTCGTGAGCAAGAGGGTGGGAGCTGAATAGGGTTATTGTGATCTTTATCTAGGGGGATTATTCCAGGCAGTGTGGGCTTGGCAGGGCAATGCAGTTGTTTGGCCGTGGCTGGTTTTGCAGACTGATAGGCACGGCCCCAGGGAATGTGCAGCAGAAACGTGCTGGGGAAAATTATTTTACAGTAGCTTCATCCTTGCAAAATATTCACTTCCCAGCAAATTCAGCGGAAAAAGAAAAAGCTGAGTGATTTTCATTTGCAGAAGTCTGACGCGGCTAGGACTGTGCATGGTCTGAAGTGCAAAGCCTGGCACAAAAGTCACGCGTTTTACTGGAAACTGGGAACTTGTTTCCTTTTTATTGGAAGTAAATTGGAAGGGAGAAGGATGGTAAGTGCACGGAGCCAGCATAATAACCGAACAGAAGCATTTTCTGGAGCACTTTAGGACCCTGCAGAGTCCAATAGCACCCAGAGATCGCACCGAATTTTATGGCATCGCCGATAGCTGTAACTCTCTTTCTGCACGCAGGGAACTCGTCCCTGCCCGTGAGACGGGACTGAGGCCTGGGGGGAGCTGAGCCCCTCCTGCTCCCCTGGACCTGCCGCTGAGAAAGAGGCAGCGCTGGGCCCGCCCTGGGGCGGCGATGGGAAATAATCAAGACGTGGAGTGCCATCCCCGAGCGCTGCCGGGCAGAGGGACCCCGCCGGGACAGAAGACAAGCAAACGCGGAGATAAACCCCGGCTCGGCGCTGTTGGCACATCCGAGCCGCTCCCACCGCCTCCCCCTCCGGGAAAGGGCATCTCCCCGNCGGGAAGGGCCCTCTCCCCGCCGCTCCCCCCGCTGCCGGGGCCCCGGGGCCGCGCCCGCTCCGCCCCGACGTAAGCAGCACCCCGGCGGGGAGCGGAGGCTCCGGGCCCGGGCAGAGCATCGCCCCGCGGGGCAGGCACCGCCGCCCGCCGCCGGGACTCCCACGCCTTCCCCCGGCGCCGCCACCGCGTGTGCCCCGGTGCCACCGGGCTGCAGGGCCGGGCCCGCCTCTCCCCGCCAGATAACCCGGGCTTGGCCGTGCCGCCGCGTTGAAGGCGTCGGCGAAGAAATTGCGCTCTCTGCAAGGGACACATCTGATTGTGATTTGGGGGGAAAAAAAAGGAGAAGGGAAAAAAAAAAAAAAAAGCCCAACCCCGGCCGCTCGGCGAGGGTTTTTTTCCTATCGTCGGAGCTGCAAATATTTTGGAAGACGAGGCCGTGTTTTCCGTGTAAACAAGGCGGCGGCGGCGGCGGGTGCCGGGGACGGGCTCCGTGGGGCCGGGGGATCCCGGCGCGGAGAGCCGAGCCGAGCCCGGGGCAAACCCCCAGCCACCGGCACACGGCTGATCCCAGGGGCTGGCACCGGCCCCCTAAACCCCGGCGAGGAGGGGACCGTCAGCGCACGGGGATCCCGCTGGGCAGCGGGGGTTGAAGATCGGGGGGACCCGTCGGCGGGGACTCAAGGGGAAGAGCACCCCAAACTCTTCACCCTTGGCCACCCCAGGCAGAGGCGAGGGACGCCCCGTCTCCCCTCGAAGACAGCCCGGAGCCTGAGGCTTGCTTACAGCGGAGGACGGCGCGGGTTTCTCACCCGAGACGGAACGAACTGGCTGCTCCCCGCATCTCATTTGGCCTTGGGGCTCGTTCGAGTCCCCGCCGCCCCGCCACCACCCCCCGTGGCCGCCCGCACACCCTGAGGATGCAGCGACGGGAGCCGCAGGCTTTGCCGAGCTGCCCTCCCCAGCGCCCGGCCGCCTTGTCCCTCCGGGGAGGACCGGAGCCCGTCCCCGTACCGTCCGGGCATGGAGCCTCTCGGGCGAGCTGGAGGCTTTTCGGCGGGGCTCTGAGCCGGTGTCCCGGGGAACGGAGCAGGGCTGCCGGCGAGCTCTGGGATCCCCGGACCGGACCCCGCTCCGTGCGCTGCGGGAGCTGCCCGGGACGGGAGACCCTTCCCAGCCAGGGCTCCTCAGCGCTTCTCCGGACACGAACGGTATTTTCCCGATCTCCTGAGTGTCCCTTCTCCCCTCTCCTGAGCTCCTTGGTGTCCCCTGCCCCGCAGTTCCGAGTCTCCCGCTGGTCCCTGCTCTGCGCTCCAGAGTCCGCCGGTGCCCCGCGTCCTGCGCTCCCGGGTGCCTCGGTGTCCCCCGCCTTGCTCTCCCGGGTGCCTCCCGTGTCCCCCGTCCCACGCCTCCGGGGCTCTCGGTATCGCCTGCCTCAAATTCCTGTGCCTTGCCGTTCCCTGCTCTGCACCTCGGGGTCCCTCGGTGTTGTCACCAGTGCACTCCCGGGCGCCTCGGTGTCCCATTCCCTGCGCTTCCGAGTGCCTTCGCATCCCTTGCTCCGCGCTTCTGGGTCCCTCGGTGTCCCCTCCTTTGCCCTACGCTCCCGGGTACCTCAGTGTCCTCGCCCTGTCCTGTTCTCCATCTCCCTGCGTGTCCCTGTCTCGCTCCTCGTGTCCCTGGATGTCCCCGCGCTGCTCGCCGCGTCCCTGGATGTCCCCACGCCTGTCGCTCCCTGTCCCTGAAGATCGCCTGCCGGGTCCTGGATGTCCCCTTGCCTTTCGCTTCCCGTCCCCTGCCGGGTCCTTCTCTCTCCCCTCCCTCGCCTTGCCCTTCCGGGGACCTCAGCGCCTTCTCCCCGTCCTTCCCCCCGCGTCTGCCGGAGTGTCCGTGCCCGCGGCGTGGGACTCACCCACGCACTCGTTGGCCTCCCGGGCCGTCGCTCTCTGCCAGGGCCGGTCGTAGTGGAAGGGCTTGCAGCGGTCGCACTCGGGGCCGGCCGTGTTGTGCTTGCAGTCGCACACCAAGCTGTCGTCGCGGTCACGGACGCAGCGCGACGCGTGGCCATTGCACTTGCATCGCCCGCCGACCTGCAAGTCGGAGACGGCGTAGAAGTAGGAATCGCGGGCCAGCTCGGAGTCATCCTCGCTCTCGTCGCCGAAGGTGTGGAGGCGGCTGAAGGTCACCCTGATGTCGGTGGCCGTCACCCAGTCCTGCAGCACGGGCGAGTTGTCGAAGTCGTGGGCGGTGGGGCGGCCGTCCAGGGTGCTGAAGGCGATGAGGCCGCCGGAGAGGGGCCGCACGTCGGTGTGCGAGTCGGTGCAGACCGCCTCCTGCTCGTTCTGCTTGGTGATGGCGGCGCGGCTGGGCTTGTTGTACATCTTGCGGCACTGCGTGGAGTAGAACTGGAAGGGCACCCAGGTCTTGCCGTAGTCCATGGACTTGTGGATGGCCATGGACTCGGGGCGCGGCGAGCAGAACTGCAGGCTGACGTAGGTCACCTCGAATTTCTTGCCCAGGGAGAGGGTGAGGGTGACGTTATGGGGGTACTGGACGTAGCTGTCGGACTGCCAGCAGGTCAGATTGTGCGGGTTGTTGAGGTCGGTGAGGAAGGAGGGCGGGTGGGCGCGCTTGGGGTCGGAGGCGTTGCAGAGGTGGCAGGAGCGGACCTGCTCCTCGCCCTTCTCCGTCACCACGCAGTACCGCGACGGCGGCTTCCCGCAGGTGCTCGACACCTTCACCTCCTTCCCGAAGGCCGAGTTGACGAAGTCGGGGATGCAGCGGCGGGGCAGCCCGTGCTCGTCGTAGCAGGGGTCGGGCTGAGCCGTCTGCACGGCGAACATGCTCACGCCGTGGTAGCCGCCGCGCAGGGGCTGCGCCAGCCACGCCGCCGCCAGCAGCAGGGCCAGCGGCGCCTCCGCGCCCCTCCGCGGCATCCTGCGCAACCTCCGCGCGGCGTGGGGAAAGGAGGGAGGGGAGCCGCCGCTCTAGCGCGCAGCTCCGCGGGGCGACTTGGCCGACGGTCGCGGTGCAGCGGCTCAGGGAGCCCGGAGCATCGCCCGCCCCGCGGCCAGCCCCGCGGAGAAAGGGGAGACCGCGGCGGCGGCG
The DNA here is from genome assembly GCA_013401315.1 of Balaeniceps rex. Taxonomy (NCBI): domain Eukaryota; kingdom Metazoa; phylum Chordata; class Aves; order Pelecaniformes; family Balaenicipitidae; genus Balaeniceps; species Balaeniceps rex. The sequence continues at coordinate 27,642 of VYZW01036667.1, forward strand.
GCACCACAAAAGTGCGGCTGGCGGCGGGGCTGGGTCCCGCCTGCCTCCCGCCCCGGCTCTCGCACGGAGAATGACTGGCGGTCCCAGCCCCCGCCGCGTTTGAGGTCATGCTAAAGGAGTGACATCGCGCTCAAGGAACAGAACAACGACATCCACTGGCGGCTCAGCCAGAGACACGCACAGGCCTCGGGGAGGGCGGCGGGGGGGGATGGGAGAGGGACGGAGTCCGCCCCGACACAGCGGCGATGGGCGCCAGCGCCGCCGCCGGGCTCCCGAGCCGCCCCGAGGAGCCGGGGAAGGGCCCTCCTTCCCCTCTCCTCCCCTCTGTGTCCCGACGGGGCCGGGGGAGGCCAAGGCTGCCTGCGCCCCAGCAGTTGGGGATGCTCCGTGGGCATGGGGCGGGGAAGGGGGGGGAGCGGCCGGGAGGAGCCCCCCTCCGCGTACCTGTGGAGGCGACGAAAGTGACAGGATCGGGCCCTCTCCCTGCTGGTCGCTGCTGGCCTCCCCTTCTCTACCAGGCCAGATAGGGCCTGAGCCCCTCGGCTGGATTGGGAGGGGGGCCCGGGGCAGAGCCACCGTTCATTGCAGGAGCCCGCAGCCGGGAGCTCGCCTGGGCACAGGCCCGGTCCGAGGGGGCTGCCGGTGGCTCTCGGCCCGGAGCCTTCGCCCCTGGGAAAGAAAACACGGTGCCGGGGAAGCTTAACTGGGGGAAATCTCGAGTCCTTGGGCACGACACGGGAACGAGGGGGCCTGGCGACCCCCGGCAGGTTGTTTTAGGGGGCTGATCTCGGTGAAGGGGCCGTTTCCCCGGCACAGACCTGGGCACAGCCCCGGCACAGGGGCTGCGCGGCGCCGCTCGCCGCTCCTCCTCGGTTTGCAGCTTGTCGGAGCTCCCCTTAAAGCGAGGAAGGCGTTAAAGGGCGGCACTTGTCCCGCACCAGGCCGTGCCCCAGCCTCGGGCTCCCCTTCCCGCCCACCCCAGCAGACCCCCGGTGCTGGGCGGGCCGCCGCCCGACGGCTGTCTCCCTCCGGATCCGCTGCGGCTCGGCTCTTCCCTCGGCGATCCCGGCCGGGGACACGCCGCCGCCCGCTGCCCCGGCCCGGGGGGACGGTATCGAGATCCCGGAGAGACGGTCCCGGGAGGGAGCGGAGGGGTTTCCCTTCGGCGGCTCCCGGCCGCCCTGCTCGCCCCCCTTCCCTCCCTCCTTGATTAAAAGGGCACTTTTATTTTTCCAACGGAGGTGCCCTCTCTCGGAGCGCTGCCC
>VYZW01036668.1:0-59979 GCA_013401315.1 Balaeniceps rex
GTCCCTTCCAACCCAAAGCATTCTATGATTCTAAGACATTGCTTAGCAGTGGTGCCCTGCACATATGCATGTCAGCACTAAATGACTATAAAGTGAACTGACACCTTCCATTCTTTGAGGTTAAAATCTGTTTATTTATTTCTTTCATGTTGATCTTCGTTTCATTCTGTCTCCTTACTATACAAAACCCATCATGCACTGGGAGATGAATCACTGAACTTTTGTTGCCTTTTAGCTCCTCTCTGTGCGGATGTAAAGCACTACACCAGATGTTGAGCGTCCTAAATCGCAGTTTCTATAGCTAAATCCACATTTCACAGCAGGTGTAGGCCATGGCATCCCTGGGTCCTAATCAGTCGCCTCTCAGTCCAGATCATCACACAGCTGGAGAGCTCAGAACTGGGAGTCATTCCCAGGGCCACGAGATAAGCTGTAGTTTATTCTTAACACAGATTCTTTAACAGACTATATGTATAAAATAAAACCAGTGTTTTAGCAATAGATGTGATTTGTAACCATAGCACACCAGTCTGTTGAATCTCAAGTCTAAACATAACCAGCAGATAAGGACTCTCAAAGGAATTAAGATGGTTAACTAAGGAGTCAGAAATTAATAGAAAATAAAGCTATTAAATGCATAATATTAGACAAAAGTTTGCGATCTAACATCCTTACCGCAGTGTCATTGGTGGTAATGTACACCAACACATCCGAGTTGTTTCTGCTATTAATGTATCGGTAACAGTTCCACACGCAGCTTATCAAGTAACCCTGCAAAGAAAAGGGATTTATTATTCTGTGCAGAAAATAAATGATATACATTTTTCTGTTAGAGCATTTCTATTCTTATATAAATAAGAATATGAGCCTGATAGAAGCACGGGACAGTCACTTCACTGGTTGCAGTGACTGTAAGTATGTGTAGGGATTCTGTAAGTAATCCAACACTGTTCCTCATACTGACAGAGCTGGGGTTGTTCAGCCTGGAGAAGAGAAGGCTCCGCAGAGACCTTATAACAGCCTTTCAGTATATAAGGGGGGCTTATAAGAAAGCTGGAGAGAGACTTTTTACCAAGGCCTGCAGTGACAGGACAAGGGGCAACCATTTTGAACTGAAAGAGGGTATATTTAGACTAGATATAAGGAAGAAATTTTTGATGATGGGGCTGGTGAGACACTGGAACAGGTTGCCCAGAGAAGTTGTGGATGCCCCATCCATGGAAGCATTCAAGATCAGGTTGGATGGGGCTTTGAGCAACCTGATCTAGTGAAAGATGTCCCTACCCATGGCAGGGGGGTTGGACTAGATGACCTTTAAAAGTCCCTTCCAACCCAAACCATTTTATGATTCGATGATTCTGTGATTATGGCGACTTGTGTTGCACTATGAGCTGTTCCATCTAGGCAGAGATACTGCAATCTAGACCTATCTGAATGAACTTTACTATTCCAGAGATTTAATATGACAGCATACTTAATATAGACTAAGTGTTTTGAAAAGAAAGAGTTTCTTTGGGCCTGAATATAGCTGAAGTAACATCATTTTGTGTATACACCTTCCATTTTACTTAAATGAGCAGGTCACGCATGCTGGCTTTCTTTCTTACACCTTTCTAGAAATAGAGAGAGAGATGAGTTCAGCCAGATGCCTTGTTACTGTGCATGGGATACTGCATACCAGCAGTAGTGAGTTTTACAACATAAAATGAAGGTACAAGTTAGACCATGACAAACAAGAGAAGGTGCTGCAGATGCAGAATCTCTCAGGCACATCAGTAAAAATTAAACAGAAACCAGTTTTGGATTCCTTCATAGCAAGGATGTTTAAATATTGTCAACTGGGGGTTAATAGTATTAGGAAGTGGAAGCAAACCCCAGTAAAAAGAGCGCAAGCAGGGTGGGGACTAAAGAATCATCAAGCAAATTACAGGAAACCCTCCTTGTCTTGTGAGTGGAAGCCTGGCCAATGACTATGTGATGATCCTATATATCACATGCATTGTTCCAGTACTCTGTTTCACTTAATCTGACATTAAAGCAATGTATTCCATATGACTGGAGTGGTCTGGGGTCTTCCTATTCTTGCCTGGAGACTGACTGGAGAAAACTGTCAGTGTAAAGGTTTTTCTTGAAATCTGACATGATTTCTGACCTTTTAACTATTATTACAAAGACTTCATTTCTTTTCAGTATAAAGCAAAAAAAATGTTATTGCAGCAATATCCTACCACAGGATCATAAACTTCACTGGTTTTGTTCTTGGAGCTCACTTGGCTCTGCGTAGGGCTGCTGCCTGGCAAACAACTAGTTGTCTCCACTTTTTTTTTAACTGTTTGGACGAAGTGCTCACATCCATCATCTCCTTCACCAGCAGGAGAGATTCCAGTCTGGCCAGCAGAGATGAGCAAAGTGACTGGAAGGAAGGTAGCAGGCAATAATACATGTGGAGGAGCAGGAGTCAGATCCTCAGCATGCCAGGGACAAGGCTGGTGGGACTAAGCAGTTCCCTATGGAGCTTTCTGCTTCCCACATAGTCACACACGACAGTGATGAGGAGAACAATGTGTTTTCATAGTGCCCAACTTATATTTTTACTTAGTAGGTTCTACAAAGCAGTTCTTTCACAAACCTAGCGCGTGCAAATTAAACTGCCAGTGCTGATTGAATTTGCATGTGTGTCTCACTCTGAGTGAGTCATATTTTTGTGACTCACTTGCACTCATGACCTTCCAAAAGCCTCTTATCCTTTTGAGCTGCCCTGTGCTTCCTCCCTCTCCAGAGCTGTCACACATGAGCTGGGTTTTTCAGGATGCCACATTACTCACTGATGGCTCGCTTGCAGATCAGGAAGAGTTTTTTCCACCAGGGTCAGCCAGGCTGGCTGAAATCCAGTAAGTTTGCTTCCTCTTCTTTATGGTGTATTAGACCCTGGATGACTTGGAGGTGTCACAGACTTGACAATACTTTCTACCATTAAATGGGGAGAGTGAAAGAATTCTGGAGGGAGCTGAGTCTTAAAAGAAAGTTAGGCTGGCTCTACAGCCTGAGCTGCAGGCTATGCAAGCCTGCCCTAGGCTACTGAACCAAGTGGTATAAAGACATATACATACATATACATCATATACATATACACTTCTGGGGGACACAACCCTTCTTTGTAAGAAACTCTTTACATTAAGCCTACCTATTTGCACACTAATTTCTATACTCCTCCTGTTAATAATCCAAAATGGGGGAAGCCCCGTTTCAGATAATACTGTCTTATCTGGGAGAAGCTAGTGGGAGATTTATTTTTGAATGCTCCCATTCTGTTACATGCGGTGAATAAAACACGTTTCACCCCACAACGAACACCTACAGCTGTTCCAGCTCTGAGCCCTAGCTCTAATCCACCCTGCTCCTGCATGCACGGGCTGTTTCTCAGTGGGTGAGGTCCGTTCCAGCCCTTGAATTAAAGAGGTCATCAGCCTCCACACACCAAGTAATTGGCCCTGAGACGCTGACCCACATACAGCTGAGAGTGGCGGCAGCTCGGAGCATGTCCTTGTCCAAGTGCTTTGGATATGTGCTGCTGGCCTGCTAATTCTGAGTCATGGAAACTTGTTTTCCCCAACCTGTAAATTCTTCTTTAAACTTGTTCCTAATCGCTGTTTTCTACTGCTGCACAGTTCAATGGAATTGCTGATTCAGTTACCAATTTTTTTCCTGAAAAACTTGGCTGAGGTTTCAAATACTGCTTTAAAATGTGTGGCTGGACACACAGTATATAAATATATCAATTTTTCTCTCAGGAGACCAATGTTCACATTTGGAGTAGGCCCTACGTAAAAGGCATTAAGTCACTTCAGCCTAATCCACCCTTAATGGTATTCATGCATACCACAGCATAGGCTGCTGACAGACGCCTTTTGGGGGGGGGCAGCCCCAATAGCCACCATGTGAAAGGACGCACGCACAAGAAGGGCTGAGTGTGGAAACAGGCACCGTGCCTACTTCTACCAGTTTTCAGTCTTCCCATCTGAATGGTGGTAGACGACTTTAGCCCCTAAGGAACTGAAACCCACAAAACTTTATAACCCTGCCTCTTGCTGTTGTTATTGCATATGCACTTGTTAAGCTGCAAAACAACAGTAATGTACTGCACGACTTCTGCTCATCAGACACGTGCCCAACCAGCTGACTGACTGGCATCTTTGTGGAAATTAGAGGATGCTGTATCCTGCTGTTTCTTGTAATGCAGCAAGGAAAAGTCTGTGCCGATCTGGGTCACAGCAGCCCTCTGGGCAGCTCGCTCGCTGGCAGCAAGTGCAGGGTGAACGCTGCAGACCCAACAGAGCGCCCGCGGATTAGGAGCCGTCTGCACTGAGTCTTGTTTTATTCTCCAGCTGCTTTGAATTTTCTATTGACAGAGCTGGGCTGGTCTTCAGTAACTGGTGAAAACAAGATAAAGATTTCTACACAAACTGAAATTTAAATGAAGATTTCAGAGGGATGCTAATGGCAGACCAGTTGGCCACATGTATTTCACATGTTGGTGCTGCAGAAGAAACAATGGGTTGCCGTGCTGAAGAAATCTGCAATTAAATCCATCTTCTCAGCACATCAGAATGTGTATCTTGTGAGTATAAAAAGGCTGTACAAGAACCACTCCTTATAACTGCAAAGAAATGCTGTGATTGAAAAGAATTAATGATGTCAAACTAAACCACTGGCCTGCAACACTTTAAATGTGGCACCTTATATGGGCCACGACATCATCTGTTGGCTTACAGTCACACATACTGGAGTATGCAATTTAAAGCAAATGACCCCTGCTTTAGACATGCTTCTCTTATAAGTACCCTGCCACCAGCAAGCCCGGTGCTGGGAACTGTCCCAGGCTTTCGTGGAACAGGTGGCAATCTCATGGCTCTGCATTGGCCATTCCTGGGAGCAGGGATCAGAACTTGGCTGTTGGGGCTGTGTTCATGGTCCCAACTGCTGCTCCATCGCCCCTGCGGGAAGGTAGCAGACACCAGGGCAATGTGCCACAGGTCAGGGTTCCCCTTGCCAGGAGGCATCCCCCTGGGCTGAGACATGCAATCTCTCAGGGTGAACACAGAACTTCATTCTGCATCACCCTTTCCCATCTGCTGAGAACACCAGGACATGCAGAGTGGTCTCATCTCCAGGCTTGACACCTTGTACACACAGGTTGTAGGCATATGATGGAGACCAGGGTTAATATTCAGTTTGCTGAAGACCAGCGTGTCTCACTGAACTGGAGTACCTTTCAGCTGCCCCACTGGCAGCTACCTCTTCCTACCTCCTTTCCAGAAAAAGGAAGGCCAAAAAAGAAGAGAAGAAGAGGCCGTACTCTGCAGCTGCATAGTACTCAGGGCAGCCCGGGGGAAAGGTTTATTCTGGTTGTGTTTGTGCTCACCTGAGCATAGCTCATTTGGGCCTGGGGGGCTTCGCCCACCGTGGGGAGGGGAGGTTGAAGCCTCAACCGTTCTGTCTCAGCAGCTGGGGCTGGCCAGAAGAAACCGAGGCCCTGTTCCCCAAACCAGCTGCAGAGGAGGGCACGATTCAAAAGCCACTGTGTTGGCTATATGCCATTTGAAGTCCTGTGTACATGTACTTAAATACATTTGTGCTGCTGGATGTCCTTCCTCAGCCAGATAGCAAACACCTATGTTTCATGGTATGTAACTCTGGTTCACTTTCTAGACAAACACAGTAAATGAAATAACACATTTTGGTCTACTCTGAAAAAGATTCTGTGTGAAACTGCCTGAAATGTCCATTAGCTGCTTCGGATCCAAGTAAATCCTAAGAACTAAAAAGACAAGTGCTTGTGCGTGGTTAGCTGGCTCACTTGCTACCTTCTCTTGTCCCCCTTCCCTTTTCACAATCCCATGACTGCAAAGCACAAAACCACCATCTAATACTGCTATATCTTGATTTCTGCTCAATAGTGTTTTCCTTTGCATGTAGCTTCACCCAAAACAAAAGTGTCATGATGCCAAATGTTTCTGAGGAATTACATGATTCTCTTTCGTATTCCCCACCAGCTGAATGCAGCTTTTCCTACTGTAGCTTTTCCTAGGTTACAATGTTTTGGTTTCTCTCCCTATTTCTAGTCGAACTCCAGGGGGAGAGGGAGCTCAGGCGTATTTTTATGCACAGTACCTTTTCAGTTTCAGTATATAAATGTGGTACCATCTGTTAAGTCTATCAGTGATAAAGTGTGACGCATTTGATAGTGTCCAGCTTTCTTTTCATGGAGCAGATTCCATAAATCTGCATAGCAGTTCTTCTGGAAACACAAGAAATTCAAATGAAAATGCCAACTGCAATTTAGCATGTGTTTCTGTGTGAGTCATATTTTTTGTGACTCATTTGCATGATAGTATGTTGCCAGAATGAGCATTATATGAGCCACATATACTCTTGGAAAAAACATATGTTAGCCACTTTAAAACAAAATTACTCTTTTGCACTATTAATTTCTTAGGTTTCTTTTTTCCGTAGTAAGTATTTTTGCCATCCCAATTTTAGTTGCATTTTTTTTATAAGCTTGAGACCTCCTTGCCATACTTAGTTGATGAAATACCAGACCCACCTGGGGTAAAAACAAGCTAATGCTTGCATCTGAGAAATTTAAAGAACACATCCCTTGTGGCACCTGACAGATCTTTATTTATTACATTTATACATATTTCTTCAAGGTGCAAACAAAATCAACTGTATGGCCATGAATGTATAAAGCCAGAAGGCTAAATTGTATTTCTAAATCACCGAAGAGAAGTGAATATCACTTTCAACAGCACCTTAAAATACCCTATCTGCTTTTTTTTCAATTTTGAAGTAGCTTCAATAATCTTATCTACCGCTTTTGTCACAATAACTTTCCTTGTTCATGTTGTCAAATGTGTTGTCTGGAAGCAACATCCTTGGTGTCACTGTGGCTCTTTGGGACTTCTCTAATCTAATGCATAATTGCTCTGCAGAGAAAGAGGAAGAACTATTCTGAAATAAAACCCAACATGAGAAATACAAGAACGGCAGCACTGCGCTGTGAGAAACTTGCAGAAGGGTGCAAGAAGAGGGCAAATGTACCAGCATACTTTCCAAGAGGTCCAAGGCTCAGGGGACCAGCTGAGCCACACGTGGTTGTTTTTCATACATTGATTTGTCTGATCTTATTCTGAGCTCCTTTTGGACTTCTGCCCTGCACAGCAGGTGGGGGCCGACCTCGATGGGCCATGAACCTGGGTGCAGAGGTTTCACATGAGACTTTTCCGGCTGTGCTGGGTGATGCTACATCTCTCCTTCGTCTGGTACCTGCCACCTCCAGCCCTCTCACCACGAGGTTTGCATAACAGCAAATAAATCATCACTCCCTGTGCCCTTTTGCTGCCTGGTGTGACAGTCCTTTACCTTGTCCCTCCCAGGAGGGGTTGTTTGGATCTATCTACCTGCTCTACAACATCCTTTTTGAGATAGGGCACCAGAAGTGAATGCATGCTTCCAGAGGTGGTAGGCATCAAAACTGGCAAAGGAATCTTTAGATTTCTGGTTTCTCTATTCCTTTCTTAATATTCTTAGCATTTGATTTACTTGTTTGACCAGAACTGAGCAGTAAGCTGATATTTTCACAGGTCTATCTATTACAGCTGCAAGAGCCCTTTTTCAGGTGGTCATGCTTAGTTCAGAGTCCACTGCAGTGCCTGTGAAACAAGATTGTGCTTCCTCTGCACCCACCACTTAGAATTCATCACCACTGAGTTTCTCTGCCATTTCACTACTCAGTCACTCAGTGCCATGAGATCCTTCTGCAAAGCTTTCTTGGCTGACTGTTTTCCCTATTCTGAATGACACTGCAAAATATGTTGTTAGATTTCCTTCCGCTTCCCAGATCTTTTATGAATGTACCGAACAGCATGGGTCTCGCTGTTGTAAAGACTGATAATTTATCCTTATTCTCTATTTCCTAGCTACAGTCACTGTCCTAGCTACAGTGAGATGACCTTTTCTCTTGTCCCTACACATCTTCGGGTGTTTTTTAAAGCCTTTGATGAGAGACTCTGCCAAACACCTTTTGAAAAACCAAGAAATCTGTATCAGCAGGCTCTTCCTTGTCCACTGGATGACCCGCTCCTTCAAAGGATTTATGTGTAATGAGCTCCCCCTACAAGCATCATGACTCCCCATTGTGACCTATACATTCATGTGTTTGTCTATGAGATTTTCTGCTTTTTTTCCATAATGTCTGTCACTTTGCTTTGTACAGCTGTTAGGCTGTCTGGTCTGTAGTTCCCTAGATCTATTCCAAAGACAGGCCTCCCAGCAAGGGACATTCCACCCATGACCAGAAGTAAACTTTATACACAGTAATGCACTTACCTTAAAAGCCAAAATGATACTTATGAAAAGGAGGATAATCACAACCAGACACGTAGGGTTCACAGATATAATCTCTTCCTTGTAGGGAAAATTGTTGGGCTGCATAAGCAAAAATAAGCAAAACACTGTAAGTTAATCTCACGAGTCATTTTAAGAGCCATTCAATTAGTGCACTCTATAATTACCAGCTTACAAAACTTGCTGTGATCTACTAAATCTGGAGCTCTCTGCACCAATAACCAGTTTCGGTAAGTTTGGCTGGAACAGGCATTGCAAAGACTCAGCTGCCAAACGTTCACCAGAGGGCTGAGGGGTTTGCGCTTTGCTTGTATGTGGTGTGGGCTGTCTTTTCCTCTGTGCACATGGGCTTTGTATCTGACAAACTAGCAAAGGACATCTCTCTGGGAGCTTTGCAGCAGGAAATCTGCCATCTTGGGCAATGGCAGGCAAGTCCTGTGCTTATTAACTAATCATTATCTTATACTGGCACTGGTTGCAAAAGACCAGTGGCAGCTCCTTCCAGAAAGTCAATGCAGGAAAAGCTGGACAGCACGGCCCTTTCACCTAAATATTTGATCAAAAGACATTGGGTCTATTCTGCTCCATCTTATTTTGGCTAAATCTGGACTACTTCTCCAGGAGCACTTGTAGTGCTGCTGAGTGCACGCCCCATGGAGGCATGGGTCCTACAGGGGGGCAATGTCATGATTTCAAATCAAAATGTGCTCCAGGTGCTTCTGTTATCTCATACATGAAATGGAGGTGACAAAATTAATCTTCCTACTTTGCGTAGTCTCTAGTGATTTAAAATTGTGAAACACTTTAGGATCACTGGCTCAAAAACAACCTTTGAAAATGTCTTACTATATTTGTTATCGCTTCAAGAAACCACACCCTTTAAAATGAACGTTCCAAATAATTTTGAAATATTGCAAGGCACAAGTTCCTGTTTCAGTTAGAATAAACCATTGTTCACAGACAGAGCTGTTCTCCACAAAAGATAGCACCACTGCAACAGTAGCTCATTATAACTGAATGCATTAGCTCCTTCCACACACAACCCCCTTTGTCCTTACAGGTCTAATTACTTAACAAGACCAGCTCTGCATCTTTGTCAGGACAATTAACTAGACCGAGCTATAACTGTATTCTTGGCAATGATGGTGTAAATCCAGAGGAACCCCTTAATACCCCTTACACCAGGTGTCAGCCCACTGCATCAGGATATTCTCCTTTTTTTTGACAGCTGCTAGTGAGAATAGCTCTTTATTTAGTGCTTCCATGAACTGTTCAGAGTGGTTAACATCAACAGCAGCTGTAACCATTTGCAGATAAATGTTACGTAAGCACATTTTCCGCTTCTTGACAGCAATGTTTCTGTTCCTGTACAGAATTTCATGGCTGAAGTTTTTGTCACGTTATCTTCTTTGTTGAGGTGCAGCTTTTGTAGGAAACTAGCTTGCTATAGTTCAGTAAGTTGCTGCTATTTTTTTTTTTCCACAGAAGGTTATTGCTAAATATAGTGGATGCAGTCACCCAGAGACCAAGAAAGCAAGAGTATATGCCAAGAAAAGATGCACTGAAAAATAAACACAAACCTTATATGCAGAAAATTTAAGTATTAATGCCACAGCCTGCCCTCCTGCTTGCAGGAGGGAGGCCATGCACGTGGTTAGAAAGTCCAGTCAGTTAAGGACAGTTACAGTAAAACTGCCTCAAAACAATTTTTTTAGCACTGACCTACCATTAAAAAAGTAGTCAAACTAGTTTGTGAATGTAATAAAAAACTCCTAGTGAGGCTTTGGTCCTCCTAGACTCTGGTTTTTGGGGAGCAGTCACTGGTCAAAGACTGGATGACTGCATGCTGGGGTCTTGGCCGTAACCTAATGGCCTGTTTCCAGACATCAACTCAACTGGGGTTTGCACGGGGGCAAGAAGAGGGCGGGAAAATGACCAGGATAGGTCCCACTACCTTGAAAAGCAGTAAAATCTGCTGGAGCCATGAGCCCTGGCCAAGTCTGGGACCAGCAGGTGCTGCAGAGCAGCGCTGGGCCCTCCCTTATGTCAGCAGCGTTTCAGGTGAAAGGATGGTAATTCAGTACTGAAAGCAGCAAGCCAGGAGAGCACATAAGGAGCAAATGCTGCGGTTTGTCCCCTTCAAGCAACTCAGCTTTCTGGGTCTCTGTCCTGAAAAGGTGTGAGATGCAAGCAAACCCCAGCAAGGCGGTGGGTGCCGCACCCATGCATTGGTCACCCCACCCACAGACACACGGGAGATCTTGGTGCAGGGCATACAAATCAAAGCTGCCCCCTCCTGGGGCTTTCCAGCTTGCTGTGTGGGAGAAAAAGCTTTTGGGGCTGCAATGAATCGCCCAGGGGCAGCAGGTCAGTGTGGAAGAAACTCCCTTTGTTTGCTAACGGGCCTGGTGGCACCTGCTGACCAGAAGATGTTTAATGCTGGCTTGCCCAGCTCAGTCCTAATCTGGACTCATAACTACAAACCTCTTCAGTGCAGTAGGAAAAGCAATTTCTAAAACCTGCACCTTTTGGCAAAGAAGCAGGAAAGATAATAGGAAGCATCTCGGCTGGCTTCAGGCTCGCCTGGTGCAGGCACCATCATGGAGCTGGTGCCGTCAGGAGGCCCTTGGGATCCTCCCACGGCAGCAGCTGCTCCCAAAATCTCATTCACTCCCACAGAAAACAGGTACCAACAGTGGTTCAGATGAATCAAAGACCTCTTGCCCTCCACCAGCTGCAGTGACAAGCTTAAACAACTATGTGGGTGTATGAGGTGGGAAGAGAAATTCTGCTCCTGTGCTGGGGGTTTGCTCTCCTGTGGGAGACCAGTAGCTGAAATCCTGCTGCTGGGAAGGTCCCCAGCACCAGGCTCAGTGCTGAAACTTCTGGGAAAAGCTTGTTGTGCAAGGTTTGATGAAGCTGAGACTGAAATATGGCTGGGTGGGAAAAATCAAGCCCATCGCTGGAAATACAGAAGTGATTTTGCAGCAGGACATGATGAAATTTTCTATACAAACAAGAGGTAGTTGTAGTGGTGTGGCACCAGCATGCTAAAGTCATAATTAAGTGTCATTTATAACCTTGTCATGGACATGTAGAGGGCTGCATGCATAATAATATACCTGATAAACTTTCAATTTAAAAAGAAATTACTGCTTATACATAGCAAAGCTCTATCAGACAATTAAAAAGAATCTAAAACTTGCATGGAAAGTATATTTCTACTGCATCGACATTGTACAAATGCACAAGAAGAATAAAAAGTCCAAGGTTGAAGCCGCTTCTCATTCCCTCAGCCTGCTTGCATAACCTTTCACGTTTTCCTTCTTCTTGGACCACAAAAAATCCACTTTAAAAGATGGTGTGGATACTCATTCAACAGTTACAATCCTCTGAGTATCAGAATCTTACAAAATTGAAAGAAAACAGTAATGTGTCTGTAGAATTTTTAAAGCTCTGCTATGAAGTTAGTAGTACTTCTTCTTTGGAATTATAAAATGGCATTAAAAATGTCAGAAAGGATATTCCTTTTCTAAGCTTTAGTTTATAGGAAAAATTTCTTTAGGTTTAATCTCTTTTACATTCTCTAGACGTTTCCCCTGGGATTTAAAAGCATGACTGATACCACCTGAATTGTTAGACAACAGCATTGCAGGTAGTCCCATAGTAAAGCTATTTAATATACTTTGAAATTTTCTTTAGATGAACTGCAATAGTCCTGTACTTTAATAAAAAACAAGTTTGCATAACTCAGTTGCAGACTAGCCTGTTCTGCACCTCTGCTTCAGTTCATTTTGTATACTGTTACCAGATGACAGAAGATGAAGTGTTTAATTTGAAGGCTTTGGAAAGCCCATATATCAAAGATTTAGTGGGACTAAAGAAAAGAAATGTGCTCTAGGTCAAACTGCTTTAGACCACTACTGTTCAAAGAACCAAAATGATTTTTATTTTATGCATTCTGGATTTACTGTACATGAAGGTTCTTGTTGTTCTAGTGACAGTGATAATGACCAAGATGTCCAACATAACCCTTAGAAAGTTTTATCACATGTGATCGCCATACAACATTTCAAATGCTAGATTTGTAACATCTACTTATTTTACATGACCCTTCATGCTGCGATACTCTTGTAATTTATGGGAATTAAGTGACACACCTGTGTGCAACTGGGTATTAAAAGGCAACAAAAAGTTTCCAAAGACACTTGCGCCTCTGAAAGAAGCAGCCGATATAGGCTGACAGTACCAAATACCCTGTGAACACAATGTTCCGTATTTTACAATTGCAACATTTTCAGCTAGGGCTCTGCCTACTCCATTGGTAGGTACTCATTTATCATCTTGCTAAAAGTACATGGAGGGTTTTACAGTAGCTTGCAATTCACCACTGATAGACTGAAATCCGGCAGATGTGCACCGAAGTGAATAGATAACATAGTTCCAGATAGTAGCGTAGGGAAGTAGAAATGGTTAAAAACATGGGGTTTTGACCTTAGATCAAGAAAAAAATGTTCTTCTGAGACTGCCAAATATATTCTATTACCTAAGGCATACCTTCTTCCAGATATTCAATAATGGATTTGAAAAATGATTGGGATTTTTCATTTCCCTTATGGAGCTGTGCTCCCTAAAATATCATTCCCCATATTCAAAGCAGGTTTAGAGCAACAATAGCTGTAAGAATGCCAGGAAGAAACACAATCCCATCCCTTGCTTTCTGCCTACCTTGGCAGACCTCTGCAAAGGGAGTGAGGGCAAGATGACTCGAGGGCTTATTTATAAATCGTCAGGAGGGATCACACCCAACTGGCATGACTCAGGTCTCACCTACAGGGACAAGGGTATCAATTGCAGTCTTGTTCTAAACATGGTGTTTGATATGACAAACACATCTGCCATGAGTATTATTAAAAGGTAGGGAAACAAGTCCATGGGTACAAGCCTGTTTAACAATATTTGGGAGCTAGCACTGCATTGATGGTGTTATTGCTAAAAATTTGAAAAGCTTGGTTTTGGTTTCATCTCATTGTGTGTCTGAGTATCTGACACCAGTGGATGTGATCTTCACCTCTCCCTTTTGCTTTGGCCCACTCAGACTGTATTTGCTCTGAACCAAATGTGACATCCTTTTGGCAACTGATGTTGCCCCTCCAGGTAAGGGTCCAAGGGATTCCTGCTGAGCCACTTGTGCTTGGGACCACAGCTAAGACACAGGAGGCATAAACAGCTTCAAAGCTGATGCAGAACAGGTTCAAAACAGCTTCAAACCTTTGTTGAACAGGTGACATTAACCATACAAAATTCACCACAGCTCTTGGTAGTTTTTGCCAATCAGTAATCTCCACTGTGAATAATAAAATAGAAATGACTCTTTGTTTCCAAATGAACTTAACTTGGACTAGCTTTTAGCTACTCATTATCATTATGCCTCTTGTCTAATTTAAACAACCTTTTAATACCTCATTATTCTGCATATAAAAACTCTAACGGCATCACCTCTTGGTCTCCTTTCTTGGTAAACGAAGCAGGAAAAGCTGATTGTCTCTCATCATACTACAATGTATCCAGCTTTTATATAGTTTTTGGAGGAACTTTTCTGCATGTTTTCTGACTGTTGAGCATTGTTCTTTACACCCAGAAACAGGCAGATGAAACCTATGTCGCCAACCGAGAAGGGAAGTCTCCTCTCCATTACTATTCACTATTGTCCACAAATCCCACAAGCAGTTTTTGGGAACAGCAAAAAACCTGGGGACTCTTGTTTTGGCACTTAGTTCCCTAGACTGCTTACAGGGTCGCTGCATCCCAGGTACAGTTGCCATACTGTATGCTAATTTCTATTCCTCATTTCTTTACATTTTTTTGCATTTAGCAATGTAACACACATTAATGACTGAACTCAGGTTCTCAGTCAGTCTAGCTCACTCTGATTAATGGCTCTGTCCTTAGTGTTATTTACTTCTTCGTTAATCTCTGTGTCAGTGACAGGTTTTATTAGAAGTGATTTTGTCGGAAAAGGCACAAGTACTGACTCTGGGAAATGCACAGATGTGCTCACTTTGGGCAATGCAGGGATAGGGTCTTTCAGAGAATGACACAGAACAGCTAGATCAGGCTCCTGCTTGCAACCTCCCGCTAGAGGACTTGATCTCTCTAGACAGTGAGCCTGGGGAAGCTCTCCCAAGGCTGATGTTAGCCTTTATGAATGGCCTCTTGGGTACCAAGGTTATTAATGGAAGTCAGGAAGAGCATGAGACCTAGTGCTGATTCCTGGAGTCCTTCCTCTACCCAAAATAGAAACCCATTGGCAGATGGTCGGCTTGACCATGACCCTTTGCAGTCTGCCAGCTAACCTCTCCTAATCCATTCGATACATCCTTTATTGATCTAATGCTTTATTGTTGCTCTGAGTATCATGCTGCGAAGTCACACGTCTTACAAAACTCTATTATGCCCCTGCCCATCTCTATTGACGAAGCCAGTAATCTTGTCAGTAAAAGAAAATGAGTTTGCCTACAGGACTGATTTTCCGTGAAACTGTGCTGGCAGTCATTAATCATATTCCTCTCTTCTAATCCTTCATCAATTGACTCTCATCTCAGCACTTCTGTTATTCTGCTTGGTAGCAATGTCAGGCTAATCAGCCTATAATTATCCTGGAAATCCCCCTTGCCCTTTTGAGCACTGACAGTTTAGCACTGCTGAAGTCTTGCGGCATTTCACTACCAGTCCGGAAAATGATTTACAACATCAAGACAAAGATGTGTGCAACCAGAGGTTTTAATGCTCCAGAACAGCAATGCAGCTCACAAAATGCTCTGCTCTGTGTCTAATACCTTCCAAGGCCTGCTCCTTGTACTTCTGCTATGGAAGGGCCTATTATTTTTTTTATCTGCAGGAATGACAGTGATGTTTTAGCAGACATTTTGAGAGAATCAGCTGCTCTTTGCCCTCCTGGTAAGCCAGCTCCAGACGTGGCACCAGGTTTTCAGCAGAAGAGCAGGGGCTTTTCTGTGTGCAGCTCCCAGCCTGCTCATGTCCCCCTCATGTTCTTTAACAGTGACCAAGACAGAATAAAACTTGGTTACAACTCATGCTCTGAGAAGGGGGGTACTTCCTGCAGCCACACAGATGCTTGTGCTGCCATGAGAGTGGGGCTGGCACCGACGCAGAAGCGAGGGATGGGAGACAAAGGATGGGCAGGAGAGCTCCAGCCAGCAGCCGTGCCACTTTCAAGCACTCGTCAAGCTATGGCCTTAATTTGCTCTTTTTCACTTGTACTTCTGCGAACCTTTTGAATTACTCCTCTGCTTCTCTTCCAGTGTAGCATCAGCAGTGAATGCAGGCTGGTGTTAAATAAGGTGCAGGATAACAGGCCCCTGATGCATCCCAGCTCCCGCTGGCTTGACACATTGCCTCTTCCCGCAGATTTGTGTGGCTACTTATCTGCCTGCTGTTTCTCATTACCTGTTATTAATGTTGCCCTAGCTAGTTTTCCATCCACATAACAAAGTTCACAGCCAAGCTAATCTGTATTCAGGTTCTCAAGGCAGATTTTCAGAGACAGAGGCAGCATTAGCTTCTCTCAGAGCTCTGCAACTCCACCTGAACCCTGCCAGACACGGCAGATGGTCCTGTGATGAGACAGAGGCTGGTGGGCTCTTGTCTTTTCTTTAGGTGGTTGCAAGCATCTCTTGTAAGCTTATGCAATACTGGCTATGGATGTTTGGCCAAAGTAGACCATGGCAAGAAGGGAGCCTCTAATTGTCCCTGAGACAGAATCCAAAAATATTTTCTAGCAAAAACAAACCTACATTGAATCAAACTCTTGCTTAATGAAATCTGTGTAAATTAAAAGGAGCAACAAAACATCCTTGAAATAGCCCCAAAAATAAGCCACTGGATATGAACACCATAACTCTGAATCCAAAAGCAATTACTTATTATCTATGTCTTGCAATATGAATCTCATTCTAAATGAAATGGTGCTGAGAGCTTCCACAACACTGCAAAACTTCAGAGCTCTGCACAAATACCATAATAAGTTAGTAATGTAACCTTGCAAGGATGTTGAACACAGACTAGCAAGGACTGAGAGGACTGAGAAGACTGAGAGGACTTTTCAAGGACTGCATAGGAAGTCAACAGGAAACTGTTGGCTAGAAATACAGGACAAACGGTGCACCTTGCACAGTTTTTTCCCCAAAGCTCCCAAAGGCTTGTGAACATTGAGTGATTTACCAGCTGGCGGAGGTAGTCCTGAATTGTGCTGGGATAGACGAGTACACTGATGGCAACCAACGTGTTGAGAGCAAAGTCAAAGATCTGGTAACAGAAGAAAGGGATGATCCAAGCTGCATGTTGCTAAAAAGGAAATAAAATAAGAAGTCATCAGCCACAAGCTAAAATAGAAGGATGCAGTCTTTCTGCACTAAAATCTAAGGGATATTTGACAGAATGCATTACATTTCATGAAGCCATAAGAGAAAAGAACTTGTTAAATCAGCTAAAAGAAATATGACATTCAGGCAAAAGAGTTGGCCAAGCCAGCTTGGCTGCTGAACTGCAGTAATATGTGTGGTGTAAGTCCCACAACTCATTCTACTAGGACATTTAGAAACCAGATGACAATTTTTCCACTAATTAATAGGATTAATATTGGGACAAACCACAGGCTTGGGAGGTGAATGGAAAAAAACTTCCTTAACTTTGGTAGGTACAAGATTCGGTTCTCTGAATTCACAGTTTCCCCCAGCTTACTCATATTTGAAACTGCAGACAGTAAACACAACGGGACAGTCTTCCTGCCCACAGCACGGGGCCCTGGGTTACCACTGATCTAAGCAATTACTTCTGCTGCCTCTTTGACTGTTTTTTTGGTTTGGTTTTTTTTTTTTCTCCCTGTTTTCAGCTATATAACTAAACAAGAAATTGTTAGAAAGCAATTTTCTTAATTTTGTTTCTACAGAGTTGTACAGTTCACTTGATTCCTGTCTTTACTGAATATAAAGAATTACCTTATATGCGCCATATGTAGCCATTGCACAGATCAGAATCATAAGAAGAGAAATTGCTGTGGCAATGCACATATCTGTAAGAGAAACACATCAATATGATTGCAGATAAATTCAGAGCTTGGTTTGGTTATTTTGCCATCTGCCTTGTGCAGAACATCTCAAAGGCCAGGGTGGGAAGTGGGGTGGAGATGGGGGCAGGTGCATCATTCAGCCATTGCTGGAGGAAATCTCTGGCTCATGTGGGAAACTTCCTAAATATGAGAAGCACAGACAGTGATTACACTGCGCAAGCCTCTGCAGCCTCTATGAGGCTGCGGAGATGCCATGACTGGTTTAATTTTTCTGAGGATTTTCAAAAATCAGGAGCAGACTTGACTAGAAAACTATTTTGCCAGTGATGATGACATCTGTAGTCAGAAAGAGTCTGCTTTTCTCCACCACAGATTGTTTTTGTACTAATAGCTTCTGTATACTATTGCTCACACATCTCTCAAAACTTTGGAAAAGGAGAAATGAATTTTTAAAAACAAAACTGGCAGGTAGAGGCATCTTAGAGCAGAAATAACATTTTGGAAATTTTCATTTCAACCAAGAATACTACAGAGATACACAGTTTATTAATGAAGATGTGTAACTGTCAGGAAAGGTGAAGTAGTAAAGGAAGGAAAATATTCTTTAAGGTTTTGATTGGAGTAATTACAGGACTCCTATCTTTTTCTTCTCTTGCTGCTCAGCTTTCAATTAACTTTTCATTAGATTTAAGAAGTACCTAAGCCACAAACAGCTAGAGGGAGGTCCTGGGAGAAAAAACTACACGTTTGGTCTTTTCCTATACACATCCCTTGATATTATTACAGGCCATAGTCAGGATACCAGAAGTGTATCTCTGAACTCAACCTTATAGTGAGTTTGGGAGTGCAACTGAACATTGCAACTACTTTTCTGAGGCTAAGCCAGTGCACAAAGAGGAGAGATGATGTGAGGTATATAAGACATGACTTTAGAGAACCCAGCTCTGTGGGTATCCGTGAATTACCTGCTGTTCACATTGCTGTCACCAGGTGCATTTAAACTACCTGCCTTGATGAGACATTTGGTGGACTTGAGACACACAAATACATGATGGTGTTCAGCCTGTTCACTACCCATCACTGCCTGACTTTGAAGGCATTCAAAGTGTGAAGATGCCTCCATTTGATCACAGAGTTGCCGCATCAACTAACTCCAGCACATGATGAGGGCCTTCCTGCAGCAAGGACGGCCATCCCTCCACCTCCCTGGCTGCATCAAAATGAGGTTCTGGGTAGGTGCCATGGAGCCTGCAACAAAGTCCCTGAAAGGTCCTGATCTGGTAGCTGTGGACAGGTCTCACCTACTGCCACCAGGCAGCAATGCAGGTTCACCCGGGTCATGGCTGAAGAGGAAGGACAGACAGTAAGTCTTGTCTGTCATTTTTTCCAGCCTACCAGTACGATCATCCATGTAGAAGACAAAGGACCCAGTCCTTGACCCTTCTCAGCCTGAAGGAACACAAATCTGCACTAGCACAGAGCTCCTGTCGGCACTAACCAGATTTCTGCTGGCCCTTGATGCAGAGAAGAACCTGAGACTTGCGAAGCTGGTGGAAAAATGAGCAAGAGGAGACTGTGGCTGGCTGGTGAGGGCATCTCTGGAGAGTGCTTATGTACGTTGGGCTACAGGCTCCTTGGGTACCGTGCCTACCAATGGCAGGATTAAGGATTTAGGAACCCAGGTCTCCCCTTTCCCAGGACACTGCCTCTGTCCTGGTTTTCAGGACTCTTGCTCTCTCACTCTTGCCCCCAGATTTTGTCCTTGTGATTGCATGGGGACTCAAATGCAACAGAATAAGCCCTATTGCAGGCTACTTCCTAATTTAATGGATGAGGCCTCTTTCCTGGGCACTTGGAGGAGCACATTTAAACCACGGTAGTCTGATGAGGGCCTGGAGTGCAGATGCCCTTACTCACAGTGCAAATGCTTGAATCTTTGTCTTATTGTCAAAATAAGCAGGTCTCACCCAGGAGAGGCACCAGCACTCAGCGGTGAGGTTAGCTGCACCCCTGCGCTCACTGCTTCCTACCTGGTGGCTTTACCCAGCTCGGCTTGTGAGCGCTTGGAAATGCCATCAGGAGGCAGCTGGGCTCCCTGCCCATAATTCAGGAGGGGATGACGTTTCAGTGCATCCCAAATTGCTCTTCACCTCAAATCGCTCTTCAGAGGCACCTCCTTCACCTCTTTGTACAGACAATCCAGACATCCAGTGTAGGCGTCTGAGCTGCATTGCCATGACCAGTCTCCAGCTTTTTAGGAGCTGTAGAGCTGTGCTGTGCCTGTTAGAGCTGATCTGAATTCTGCCCTCAAGAGGAAGAAGCACCCACAAAACAAACCCATACTGATACAAGGTACTGCAGTCTCTTCAGACACTCTTATTTGTGTGGCACTCTGCTCTGGCTGCCCGCGTACATCTTGTGAAATCAAAATTATTTTGAGTAGACCAGGTACAATTGAGGTAATGAAAGAAAAAGAGAAAAGCAGAAATGGCTGCCTGTAGCCACTAACCTCAGTCAAACCTCTTATAAAAGAGGATCTTGGATCAATATTTTTATTTTAACCATCAGTTTGAAGGCACTGCTCATGTATTTATTCTGTCTGTTCTTAATCCCAGTCACCTACTCACTGTATCCAAGGGGAAGCTGCTGTCATTGTCATTTGCAGCCGATGCAGCAGCACAGGCCTCGCTTTGCTCGTGACCACGGCAGTATTGGTTCAGAGCCAGAGCCTAGCAAACTGCGATAAACTTGACATTGAAGCTCTGGTCTGACACACTTGTGCTCCCCGTCTCTGGTGTCTCTCTAGCTGTGCTCCACCATGCCAAATCCTAGTTGGCTCAGGCTGGTTCTTTGTCATTTAAGGCTTCATTGGGTTTTTTGAGCTGTGTTGGCTTCAATTAATGAGAATGAAACTAGATATGTAGCACATTAAATGAGAAGCTAACAGGGGTGTGTGAATTTTTTTTCCAGCCATGCTGTACTTTCTGTGGCTTTCATGGCTAAAAGGGTGGTACCTGGGCCACTGCAGTGGTTACACAGCCTATTGTCCTAGACAGCTTTTTGAGTTTTCAGCTTGGTTTTAAAGAAACCAGTTGGGTTTTTTTCCTCTTATACCTTGCAGAGAGATCCTACCTTCCTGCCACATTGGGGAGAAGATGCTGCTGGGGCTGGGCAGATCTCCTGCCATGGGGTGCTTGCATGCATGGCAAGCTCTGCAGCTGGAGCTCCCTCAACCCCATCTTACAAGCATTTACTTGCCTTCCCCTCTCCTCTTGCAGAGGAGGCTGGTGGCAGGTGCTGCGGGGACAGGGAGGAGCAGCCAGCTCCTCCAGCTGGCCAGTCCCTGGGCCAGGACCTGTGTGGAGTGATGGACACCTCAAATCCTCCAGCTCATCACCTGCCCCAACCCAGGAGTCAATTGCTGGCTCACAGCTCCGACAGCAGGGGCCAGAAAGCTACAATCCTCAGGCAGATTGCAGCCTACAATCCTCAGGAGGTTTGGCCCACCTTCCTAGCCTTATTTATTCAGCAGCCTGGCCTCCTTACTGCCAGCTAAGGATTACTGCTTCACTTGCTCCTCCAAGCTGCTTGTGTGAGCTTGCTGCCGCTACTGCGAGATGCCGTGCAGCGTCCTGGGTCGCAACCTGTGCGGCGGTGGTATTTTCTCTCCAGCAAAGGAGGGAGGCCAATGAGAAGGAAAGAGCTTTCTGTACCTTTGAGCCCAGCTCATTTACTCCAGAGGTTAAGGCTAGAGGGGAAGAGGCAGCCCTGAATATGCTACGCTGGGGCATTTTTTTCCCTCCCTGTGACATGGCGCTCATGCTACATGGGTGGCGTTGATGGATTGGGGCAGGAAGGGTATGTTCTCTACCCTTTACCTGCCACAGAAGTCCAAGCCTGATATCTGTAGGTTTTCTTATAAAAATATTTCTATTTGAATTAGCGTTTTTATGCCCCAGATGCATGTCACGTTCTGCAGAGAAACCATCTCATTACCCGCCCTGCCCTGAGACCTCTGCTTGTCTTGTCTGCCCATCCCACGGCAGGGACACAGGCTGAGCTTGGCCTGGGTTGCTGACACCGGTGTCAAAGTTCCCATCAATTCTAAAGGGCATACATAGCATTTCAGCTCTAGTTGTCACACGACTTACGCAATATCGCACACATTTGTGACACTCTGAAGGCAGTAAATAAAACCAAGCAACGCTCGCTGCTTGTTTGGGCTGTTGACATGTCAGGATCGGGTTCTGTGTATCTGGAGAAGCTGAGCAGAAGGCTCAGGTGAAACCCTCTGGGAAGTCAAAATGATTTATAGGGCTTTTCCATCTCCTGCCCAGACATTATTAGTCTTTTACAACAGCAGTATTACGCTGGGCAGCTCACATGATTCTAATTTTTCCTAGTCCAGCTTCTAGTTCATAAACTCCCTCAGGCCCTAAGGAAATAATAAAAAGAAAGATGAGACTAAATGGGCTCAGCTGATTATCCAGCACAGGAGGAAGCCCAGCATTTTCCCTGGCTCCCAGATGTATGTCTCAGAGAGCCAGCCAAACCACACATGCTGGTGTCTTCCAGTATGTCCATCTGCCGCATGGCATGTCTTGGCAGATTATTTTCCCCCTTGTTTCCTCTTGTAGAATAGAAGGGAAAAGCTATAACCTACAGCTTTTTCTAAGTGCTCAGGTAAATCCTTCCTCTGCTTAATCGAAAAGGCATTTTGGAGCCTCTGGTAACGCCCTGGGAACCACGCTAAATCCTGAAATTAAGGCTGAGCAGCCATTCACAGAAGAACTGATGCTGCACTGGCATTTTCAAGCAGTTTGCCCTAGGCTGATTCTGGCTCTGCATGTGGAAGGAACTTTTCCCACTGCTGGAACAGCAAATTGAAAATGCTCAATAAACCAGGCCTGAGCACAGCCAGATATAAATATGAATACAAATATTGGGGGAATCCTGGTTTCTTGGAAGTCAAGAGAAATTGGTCATTAACTTCATGTTAGCCATGATCCCACTGCTATGACTCAGCTGATAAGTTTATTTCCCATTGGTATTTTCAGATGTTTTACGAAGGAGCCTACTTGAGGAGGGAGGAAAAGGGAATGACAATTTTATATGCAAAATCTGTCTGCATTCTTTTTTTGTTTGCCATTGACAGGGGCATCAAAAGTAGTAATGAGAATAATGGCTACCAGTATTTGCATCATTATTATTTGTCAACACAAGTACATATAGATAACAACTTTGGGACCTTCATTAGCATAAAATTTGATGTATGCTCCTTTATTTTGTACTCACGGTTTCACATCTAAGGATTTCAACACATGTAGCTAACCTGGGAAACATTTCTTCAAAAAACACAAATAAAAGTAGGACACGAGAATAGCGTGTGGAATTTTGTCTCATGTTTTATCTCATAAGAAAACATTTCCTCAGATTTGAACAAATATAGTTATACTTAAAGAAAAAAACAAAAATAAATTATCTCCTGCCAGCTATTTCCAGTAACTGTAAAAGCCAGTAGCTTGATTCAGCTGCCTTTACTCAGTAAGGCATTAAACTGGAAGGAGTCAAAGAATAAAAGAAGACATTAATTCAAATGTTCATTCGTAATTTAACTGCCTGTGAAATGTTCCCTTTACTGAATGGAAATGAGGTCGCTTGGCCCACAAGCCATCCTTTTACAGTCTTGCAGGGTTCACTTTAGAAGCCTTGATAAAAAAATACAGAAAATGCAATTTTCAAGTGTAGATGGAAATCCTCAATGCACTTGATCTGACAGCTATTGCATTACAAAACAGAATTACTGTTTTAAAGCCTTGGGCACTGGCAGGCCTCTGATGTCGGCTATATAAAACCACACTGACAGACAGTCATTACCAAGGTTAATCTCTGAGAATTAGGACAAGGCAGTCAGTTTTAATATGTCAGAATCAGCTAGGAGCCCATCTGTATCTACTATGGTCCTTACTTTCTTAAATCCAGTTATATAAAAAGATTCTTAGTTGGAGGTTGTAGGTGGTTTTTCAATGAAGACACAATAAAGTAGCAATTTTCCTCTATTATTAATTAAATGTAGGCCCTCAAGGCATATCTGCACTAAAGAACTTGTGGAAATAAGCATCCCTTAACTGATACCCAGCAGCTCTGACACACCATGGATGCAATTATTTTTCTCATGCATGGGGCTACTCTTCTACTGATATTTTTATTGACTTCAGTAGGAATGAGCAAAGGACTTCGAGCCTTTTGCTGTGGATGGGTGTGATTCTGAGCAGCAAGACGCCAGTGTAACTAGTAGGAGACCTTGTTTCAGATTACTGTGAGAAATGTTGAACGTAACAATCTTGTGAGCAGAAATGAAAATAAACAGACATTTTTATCAAAATCACATTGAGGGAAAACTTTTCTAGATACGAATTAAATGGTTAAAGCAAATCAACAAACCAAACATCAGCAAATAATTTGAAACTGTCATGGAAGAAAGAAGCATTCGCAGAGGACAGGAGATTTTTGTAGGTGACATAAATGGCCTGGCTCATCCTTCCCTGAAACTGTATTGAAGATTTTCTATAATGTCCTTTGGAGAAAAGGATGCAGCCCTGTGTTATCACTAATATGCCTATGACTATACAGTTAATATTTATACTTGCACCTATTAGAACAGGTTTGTGCAAGTCATGCCATGTGCACATGGGGGGTGTATAAATACGTACAACATGAATGAACACATTCAGCCAGTTACATAAACAGCAGGACGGGTTCGTATGGCTGTGCAGGCACTACCGGACATGATGCTGGGAGGTGCAGAGACTCCATATCTCCCTGTGTCTTGCAAAATCCCCCTGGGGCTTTCAGCATCATGCTCAGGGAAAACATCTCCATGTCAAGGGTTGGCTCTGTCTCTGCCAAGCCAGGACACAGCAGAGCAGATGGATTACTAATAGGTAACAGATAAGGTTACTACTAGGTAACCAGTTTGAACTTTGCCATGAATACACCTTTCACAATAAAAATGCATCTGTAAGATACCAAGGTGAAGCAATAATTAAAGGGCAATAATTACTGAAATGATAGGACAGTTACATAAATGCTGGAGCAATGAGTGCTAGTATTTAGGCAATTTGTACTTACTGGCATCATCCATAAATTCAAATTCACCCCCTAATTCAGCACTGGTTAGGTGGTACTGGTCAGGATCGGTCAGGGCGCTCAGCAGAATCAGTAATACCACCGAATTAATAATCTATAGAGAGGAAAAAGGGAAAAGGGTCAGACTGTGAAAGTAATCTGTGGAAAAGCTCTGGGTAGGATATACCTGCCACACTCCATGCCAACTATGGAGTTTTCTGACTGTAGAACTCTGTATTTAACTAACACTGCAATTAGTTTCTCTGGGTTTGTCTAAACAGGACCTACTTCTTCCCCAAGTGGTGGCAGAAAAATGAAACAAAACGTGGATTACCCCTTTTCGTTCCGACTCTCTCCCACACCATCAGACAACTTACCGCTGCTCTTCCAGATTATAAAACATGTTAGCACATCCATTTCAGTTTGTTCTGTTGCAAAAGCTAAAATCAATTAAAACCAATAATTTTGAGATTATTACAAATGAGCACTGTAGTCAAGGATTATTAGCATGGCAGAGCTGGGGACAGGCCCTGCGAAACTGCTAGATGATCAAAGAGGAGCTGATTTGCTGGAAAAGACTGAATTTTAAAAAAGGCCATGAGCGATGAGCCAGTTCACATGACCTGCTAAACCAGGAGGCCTTGGGGGGACGGGAGTAGGTGGCAACGTGAGTCCAGTGTCTGATGCGCACATTCCTGTGTCATATGGCACAGAGAGACATTCACATACACTGAGGCCTTGGCTATGAAATGCAATAAGCGAATAAAATGCAAGAATATAGTATCAAGTGATACAGTAGAAGTGGATTGTCAAGTATCAGCTATGAGAGGAACCCAGAGGTAGCCAAGAGCTATATTTTAAAACAAATCTGCACAAAATGCTCATATCACTTTGAAGTGAAGAGGGCTAATTGCAGAAAAGCAGATTGCTCAGCACGAAATAATGCAGCCTGGCTAAAAGATTATTCTACAGAACTAGGAAGATAACTGATGAACAGGAAAATGGAGAGAAGAAAGCTGATAATAGAGTATGCTGGGAAAGATGGATTTTTATTGCTTGGTTTTCAATTCAAAGTCATCCTAATCTGATCACAGGTTACTAACAGCAACAAAAAGGTGTAGGAACACAGGCTATAATAAGACATGAACAGGCTAGAGAATTTCTTGGGTAAGATAAATACTTTTTGATAGGAAAATTCCATCAAGTTTAGTTGATACCAGATCTGTTAGCAATGACCTTTGAAAAATTGTTGAGAATAGATTGAGTTCACAAGATGGGGAAAGAGCAAGCACAGTTTATGCCTTTAAAAAGCAGAAAGGCCACATAAAGAATTTCTGGCTAGATTGTGAGATTTAAGAATAAAATAAACCCAAGAACAGATAATCAAGTATTCTCCACATTAGCACTTCAAATTTGTATGGTCATAACCAACAATCACCATGGGCTTGTCAAGGAAAAACCGTAATTAATTAATCTTATTTTCCTTCTCTGACAGGCTAAGAGGCCTTGTGGACAGGGAAAAAGCAGTAGATGTCACCTCTTTGCATCTTAGCAAGCCTTTTAACATTATGAGGTTCTCATAAATGAGCTAGGAAAACCTGGTTTGGTTGAAAGTGCAGGAAGGTTGAGTGTACAACCAGCTGGATAGTTGTAATGAAATAATAGTTGTCAAGGATTGACAGCCAGTGCAGAAGATATATTGATTTGGGTTCTCCAGTATTGTTGAAATACGTGGTATTTCAAGCCACTTGTGACTTCTATCTTTTTTCAGTTTGCAGATGATGCCAAGCTGTAAGCACTTTAGGAGATAAGCTTAAAAAGATTTTGACCAACTATGGCAGAATTCAGACAACAGAGCACAATTCAGTACCAGCAAGCACAGAGCACCACATCTGTGACAAACTGTAGAAGTAGAAGAGGAGAAATAACTGAGTAGGTAACAGTTCCTCAGAAAGGAGTCTGGGTATAACAGTGAATAAACTGAACGTGACTCAGTGCCATCCAGGAGCTCATCTTTGTGGCTGCACGGTGGTGGACAGTATTGCAGAAACCTGGGTATTAGACGCACAAGTCATCCTCCCCCTTGCCCTCCAAAGGTCCTCTGCAGAAAGGGCCCAGTTCAAAGTCCTAAAATGTACCAAGAAAAACCCTGAGGAGGATCCTGCAACAGACCAGAAGGTGATCAGACATCTAGAAAGTGTGACTGACAGGGGAAAAAAAAAAGATTGTTTAGTGAGGAGAAGGCAGAGGGAGATGCTCTCAGTCTTGTATATGCAGAAAGGTGAGGAAAAGAAGGAGGCAATAGACTTCCCTGAAGATCCACTGTGAGATGAGTAAAGTAACAGATTTAAATTACAGCAAAAGGAAATTTAGGTTAGGCAGCTTGCTGAACAATAAGAACAATCAGACAGCAGAAGAGATTGTCTGGAGGGGGTTAGAGATCTTCATCACTGCATTTTTTCATAGAACAGTTAAATAGCTTTGTGTTGGGAATGCTGTAGCCATAGATGGTCTTGGCTTGGCTTTGAAGACAGGTCAGGTGAGTGTCAAGATTCAAAGTTATATTCTATAAATCCTACTAATTTTTGACATTATGTATAACTTTATATTGCAATCCAGTTCTTGCTTTATACTCTTTTGTGGAAAGCTAGAGGACATATGCCAGTAATACATATGTTACTTAAGGAGAGTACTTAAAATAACCAAGCAATCAGAAACTATAAATGTATATAGTGTTGCTATTTTAAAGGCATACAAGTTTAATCTTTTGTACAGATATAGTCAGGAAGATTCATAAAATACTGACCTAGGCACTCTACTTTCTCCATATGGATATGTCCAGATTCAGATTATGTGTTTGTCAGCATTGCCTTTGAGTCTCCATATAAGACACAGATTGTGTTTGCTTGATCTGAAGTCTGCTGTGGTCAGTAGGAATCTCTCTAATGCTCTTTAGTGCATCACTTTTCTGTTCTATCAGGTTGTTCTCTTGAGATCCTCATAATGATCTCTGAGCACCTTCCATCTGTGCTGTCAGCAGCGCACGTGAAATACATCATGTGTTTATTTGTTCACCTTCTTTCTCCGAGAAGAAATGTGTGCACAGTTGGGTGTATTGTATTTGTTAGGGTTTTTCTTTTGTTTTGAAAGTGATGCGACCGTTGAATTTTGAAAAATGCTTTAATGTATACATTTAATGTGCCTAAAAACTTACTGATGTAGCATCTTCCAAGGACACATAATCAAGGACAAGAGCATGAAGTTATTCCCTGTTGATATATGCAGTAGGTATGAGAGTTGAAATCTCTGTTCTAGGAAAAACAAAGGAGATTTTTCTGCTCTTCCAATAGGGCCAAGATTTCCTTCAAGGTGTTTTACATTCCTTCAGCAACAAATAATGTAATGACTAATTAACAGTGCTTAGAAAGCATTTTCATTATGCAAAGTTTCAGTAAGCAGCTAAGCCCTATACCTTCCCAATGAGACATGTCATCCTCCTTGTATGGATGGAGAAACAGAAACATGTTCATGAACATGCAGCAGGGTGGTGTTCAGCAGTAAGAATAAAATGCAAGATTTTGCACTGTCAAGTCAGAACGGTGACCACTGGGTCCTGCTGGCTTACAGCCATGGTGCTACCCAGAGTTATAGGAGAGGAGCCCCGGGGGCACTAACAGGCCTTACTGGCCCTGCCCAGCTCCACCTTGGGCCTCTCCACACCCCTGCCTATGGCCCAGGACTCCATTTCAGCTCAGCCTGGGGTCATCAGCCCCTGCTCCAGTGGCACCACAGGAGTGCTGGTCTCCAGCCATGCTTCCTGGATGGACATTTTGAATGCGTGTTGTAGCTTGTCTCCAGTTGTGTCCCTGGTCTTGCCCCCTTTTGCTCCTGGTTGGGCTCCCTTGATGGCCCCTGGCCCTAGTTCATCACCTGCATGTTGGAGGCTGCTGACGGACCCCATTACCAGACCCCAGTTCTGCACCTGGGCTCAGCAACTTCAGGATGGTGCCCAGAGTGCCCTAACAAGAGACTGGACAAAGATCCCACAGAAAGTCCTACTGCCCCAGTGAACAGCCCAACTGTCCTCTTATGTTGACAAAAGAAGAATTTAAAAAATCCCCAAATGTTGCTTCTCTGGCAATCAGGTGGAATACATCCACCTTCTTGTCAACGTAGAGGAGGAAAATAACTCTGCTTTGTAGAGACCCCAGAATATGTAATGAAAAGAGGAAAACAGGACATATTGTGGAGGAGATAGCTAGTCCAAATATTAGAGCATTACTTGGATTTCCTGCTCTGGGCTTAGAAAACACAGTTTCAGATTTGAGTAGAAGGTATTTTAAGCAGCAACAACTGTGTGAGAGAAGGTGCATGCAGGCATGAAGGAGAAAGGCAGCACGTGCTGAGAGTAGGACCAGCACCACCAGCCACTGCTACTGCTTCCATCTGTACTGTGATAAAGAACCAGCAGCTTATGTACGACGTGAGGCAGCTCTGCTAGAGGGAACGTGTACTGTTTAGAATGCAAGGAAGCAACCTCACGTCTTCCGCAGACAGCATCCAGCGTTTAGAAGCCATATAGACCTCTGCCACCAATGAGTGAGTTGTCTTCTTTTCCACATCATTTGTTCCAGACATCAGCAGTGAACTGTGGTGACCCATGGAGATAAAATGCAGGGGAGGGAAGGTGTCAGGAACCACTGTATCAATAGGTGATGAGAAAATGAGTACCACTATAATTTCAGACCTTTCACAGATGTGCAGCTGCATCATATCTATCCCAGCTTACCTAAAATAAAATTAGTTCCAGTAGCTCCTAAGAGCATGCCATTAACACAGATCTTTTTGCTGCTCCCTAACTCAAGCAGACAGAGAAATGTTCAAGCCAGTGGCTTACATAGGTGTCCGTAAATACTGAAAGAATTGTCAGGACTTAGAATGGCTTAATTTGTCCCTACCTTCCTCCAGCTTACAGTCAAGAGTTGAAATAAAATTGCTCTGAAAAAGGAGTTTAGAAGAGGAAATATTAAGCTTACTTTAACTCAATACACTGCATTAAAAATACACCAATGTTTCTATTGAAGTACACAGGGTCCCCTCTACAAATATTCTGCTACAGTTCTCCCAAGATTTCCTAATGCAGTGAAGAGAGTTCCTTATATTCATAGGAAAATGTAAGAAAACTCCCTAGCTTTATTTATATTGAGGGTTCAATTTATAACTGAATCCATGCATGTAACGGTCTGGATGCTGTCTATGCGGTGAAAGATACACTGTTAATTCTGGGTCTGTTTTCAGCCTCACTGAACTCAAGAGAGATCCACTTAAGCACACTCCTTAAATCTCGGTGTTGGTGGAGCACTAACTCGCCGCCTGTGCTCCCCATCGGGGGTCCTTTACAGTTCCAGAGAGCTGGTTTAATGACAGTGAACACCCCAGTAATATTTAGGTATGAAACCCGCATACTTTTAGATACGGGGAGAAAAATAGAAAACTGCAAAGATAAACTTTGTTTTTATGGTATAGAAAATAATGAAAAAATACATTTAATGAAAACACAGTCATTCTGGGTTAACCCCCAAATTTTCCGTAATCCGCATCAGTGAATTATAATGCTGGGATTGTTATAGGCAGCTAGTTACCAAAAACATCACTGTAGTTTACTCTATAGTCCCGTACCTAACACAGTATGAGCTACCAGATGAAAAAGGTGATGATGTTTCTGAACAAAAATGGTTGTGACTGAGCAGCAAATAACAGCAGATTTCTCTGAGGACTTTGAACAGCGAGCCATGTCAGGGTGTTGCTGACCAAGGCTCCTAAACCTTGGCCAGGTTTTGAATTGGCGCACACAATTCTAGCATATTTTAAAAAACCCACAAAACTGGCAGGGTTTAGTTTGTTGCCCTCTACAGAGATACTATTGAAGTAAATCACCAATGACATTAATTTTACTAGTAAGAAATCCTAAATGTTTTTAATAAAACTGAAGAAAGTCTCAAGCAAAACCACATACCCTCCATCCCCCTTCAAAAAACTCAAGGTAAGTTTATGACTCTAAGTGTTCATTCTCTATAGAAACAAACCCTCAATCTTAAGCTATTTTGCTCCTTGAAGCTAAACTAACAACAGAAGTCTGTAAATATTTTGGAATACTTGGATATTTGAAGTCAGTATTACTGTTAGAAAAAGTAAGAATGTATGGAAAATGTATAGTTAAGCTAACTCAACATCCTTAATTCTCCCCATGTACTGTTGCCATCTCACCTGGCACATTCTCTGCATTTTTCTTGCTTTTTCCTTTTAGCGTAGAAGACATTAATAAAAGCAAGAACACTTTTGTTCATCAAGAGGACAACAGAAACCTACAAAAGGGAAAAAAGTCAAGTTTAACTCAATACTTCAGGGTAGATTTTTGCTATCTGGGGTGCCTTTCCCCAACTTCTTTTGTTAGCATTGATGATGAGTTAAAGTTTATGATCTATTGCACCATATAGGCAGATTTTTCTATCTCCTCTCTCTCTCTGCCTGTTAGGCAAAGTATACTTTTTTCCTGAATTCTGATTAAAGTGGAAACAAGGAGGCAATTTTAGCAATAAAGGTTTTGCAGCTGTCTGCTGTGGAGAGCAGGAAAACAACGTGAGAAGGAACGAGGTGTCCCCCCTGTGTGCCCAAGTCTTTTTTACAGATCTCATGGCAATGATTCAGTCATCTTCCCCCTCAGGGCACATAGGACCCAGGAGCTACATCTGAGCACACCTCAGTCAGTGGCTTGAACTCCTCGGCAAGGAGGAGCAGGAGAATCCTGGCTGTCAGAGTAGATACCTCTCTCTCTTTTTTCTGGTGTGTAAGCCTTCTGCTTCATGCTAACGAAAATGTTTCAACTCTCCAATGCAGGGGGACAAACTGCAAATATGTTAGTGATACACAAAATAATGAATGGTCCAAAGAAGGAAACCCAGACACTCTTAGTTATCTTTTCACCCAGTGAAACATAACAGTCTGAAAGGAAACAGAAAGATGGTCACATAGAGTTGGGCTAATGACTTTCACCAGTGAAAGTCATTATCAGACATTATTACTGAAGCCAAAAGGTTGGAGGAATACAGAAAAGGATGAGCTGTTTATTCAGGAAATGCAAGTGCTTAGTTGTATTACAAAGTATCTTAAAAACAAAATAAAAGTCTTCGTGCTTCAGGTTATTGTCCAACTTAAAATAATAGTAGAATAAAAGCAAATGTCTTCCCTGCACAAGTCATTCTTTCTTACTTCCCTGTGTGGTTTCTCAAAGCGCATGTTTCTAGCTGCCACCTGAAATACTGCACTGGAATAGGGAGAGCATTAGTCAGATCAGAAGTAGCAATTAAGTTTTTATGTTCTTTAAGCTGGAGAAGACAGGGTGGAGTCTGCAATTCTTGTTGCTTATTTTTCCAAATTATTCATGAGAAGTCAAAGAATGATCCAGGCAGGCTCAGACTAGCATATTACAGAGTGCATATTATAGAAAGCATATAAGAGAAAGTTGCATAAAATATTTTAATCAGACTTTATATATAAACTCAACTTTGATTATTATAATGACACTAAGCATTGAACTTTAAAGACTATGCTGATTAAATTGATACAGGAAGTCCAGCATAATTTATCAGCACTCTTCTATACAAATGACTCAACTACTGCCTACTGCCAGCCTTTTAACAGTCCTAAAACCCAAACCACAAGAGGTCTGTTACTAATGAAATGTGGTAATGACTGAATTTTTAAAAGAAAAATTAGATGGACAAACTGTGCAGGATGCACACTGGAGGTTTCTGCTTCCCTAGAGATAGAGTTTAATTTGTTATATACTTAATCTTAGTCCTCTCAGGGTTTAAGGAAATAGGATACTTGTACGCAAATTTGTCCATGGATTCTTTGGTACTTTTACATCGTATTTAAATGAAGTTGAACCTGTTTCTGAGCAAGGTCCTGAAAATGTATGCCAAGGTCTTCTGCCCAGCCTTGGGGAAATATAATCATATACCCACGTTCAAGTTATAACATTGCCAGACCAACTCACAATTGCTACTAAAGCGCATCCCAGTTCAGGATGCTGTGGAGAGCTTGCAAAGGATTGGTATGCATTAAAACCTTATTAGAGAGAGAGTTGTTCAACTGGTCAGTTGGGATTTGTCCTCGACTTCCAGAAATTGACTTTTGAGTCTTGGAGGTGACTGTGAAAGGTTGAGGGCAGACCTGTGAAAGTGTCGCTGTTGATGTGAGTTGTGGCAGCTCCCATGTGTCTGAACCTTAATGAGCACTTGTGACAGAGGACGGGCCAGTCAACACAGCTGTAACTGAGCAGTTGAGTACCTGGGCTGGATTGCCCAAGGCAGCTGGCCGTGGCCGGCAGCTAGTATGTCTTACCCACACCAGCCCACATGCTGTCTGGGCTCAGACTCACTTCTGGCCTCTTTGGACATGTGGTACTGCACTGGTGAGAGGAGTGTGCCCCAACTTTTGACAGCGAGCCACATACGCCCACTTAATTAAAAAAAAAAAACACCAAAACACACCAAACCTTTGATCAATTATTCTTATGTAGTCACCACAGGCAATATCCACAGAAAACATGCAAGGGATCAGGGCTGTTGGTAGTAAACTGCATCCTTGCATCACTCTGCAACCCAAGGCAGTGATTTAGTTATGCAAGGAAGAAGCGGGCACACCACAAAGGATGGTACAGTACAGATTATTACTGAAATAGTATACAACATGATCATGTGTATCCAATCTGTCTGGACGCAGCTGTTTCACAGCTGGAAAATGCACCTCTGCAAGGTGAAAATCTCCCACAAACCTGTGTTTCTGCCAAAAGCATTAGTCCTGTCTGTTTTAAGTAGCTTAATATATCTCCTGACAGAACAAGACCTTGCTCAGCATAAGCCAGGAATGAAATGAAAAACAGCCACAGCACTTTAAAAAGCTCTTCTAAGGCAGAGGACTAGGATGACGGTAGTCAGAGCTGACTGCAGACATTTGAAAGAGAGCAGAGCCACAGGAGGTCCAGGAACAGTGTGCTAGGCTCAAGTCCAGATTATTTCTTCGGTGATGCCTTGCTGGCAGATTCAATACCACGGATCGACCAGGAGCACTCTCTCACACCTTCAGCAAAGAATGTGTTTTTTCTCTTCCTATTCTGTTGTTTGAAGATTTGAGGCTTGAAACCTCCAGTCCAGCTGCACAACACCACAGAAACTCCTGTGCATGTTTTCAAGCCTCGGCCACTTTAAACTTCCAAAGTTTTACAGTCAAAGCATAAGCCTCACAGTAAAACCAAAGAAAAAGAAAGCAATCAAGAGAATTAATTCCCGGCTATTTTGCAACATCCATTCCATATGTCCAGGAATATATAAGACTAATTGCATTTTCACTGACGTCAGTCTAATCAACAATCAGTTTACAAAGCTTAATGTGTTCTCCTCTGGCTCACTAGGAGATACATATTAACCTTCAACAGAACTTCTAAACACATTTTACTTGATTAATGTAATACCTCCTCTCCTTTCTATAAATACATTCATAATTTTTGTATAAAAACCAAATGTAATTATAGCATACTGGACTCTTAATGGGTTTATTTCCTTTAACAACCATTTATGTAAACTTTGCTCCTCTTACAACAAACCATCTGTTTTCTCACTGGGGGGAGACAACTGTTCTTTGTAATCCCAGTGAATTTATTATCCAATTGAAGGCCTTACTAAGGAAAGAAAGCGTATTTTACAAAAGTTTACATTTTCTGAATTGATAACTGTGTTGATTAGAAGAGACAACTGTGTCATTATTCTGGACAACTGATGCAGATTATCAGCTATAGTCACAATGATTCATATACTCTGGGAAAAATCCTACTGTGGTATTTGGGGTTATAAGAAAACTTGCACATGTAAGGAGATTAGAGCTAAAAGAAGTTTTCAGAAATCCTTGTGTTGTGTTACAGACTAAGAAACAGTTCAGTAAATGCATGGACTGTCCAAAAGATGCTTACAAGACATTTTAGCCCTCCAATCCCTTAAAAAGTTTTTAAACCAAAAACATTAATAAGCACACTAATGTGTGACAGAGTCTGGGGAGGACTGACCAAATGCTGTTTCTGCTCCTCTCTGCAACACAGCAAACACACAAACCTGGCTATTTTCACTCAGAACAGAAAACACAGGTAACACCTATGAATCCATCCTTTTTTCAGATAATCTTTCTGGCCTGTTCATGGACTGATTCTGTCACGCAGAGGTGAGCGATTAGGATCTTTGCAAGCTGTCTTATTGATTGTGTGATTTAAATTCCTCCCATATGGTACTTTATTTTGTAATTTAACTGAAGAGGCCCTGAAACATGAATTGGAATGAGGAGGGAAGGAGGTGGGATAAGGTCCTGCACTGCAGAAACCAACCTGGGTTTGCCCATGGTAGGAAGGAGTTACTGAAGGAGTTCTCCAGAAGCCATTCTTGAAGCAATTAATTGTTATGTTATTTAATACTGTCTCACTAGATAAGTTACAATCAGAATGTCGTTATTGAGAAGGTTCTTCAGACAAGATACATTTTGTTCATGTTAATTATCAGTGGTGGTCTTTATTCTTTGCTTTATCATGTCTAAAATGCATACATATATTTTCAGTTTCTTAAGAAAGTACATGCAGGCCCTAAGCAGGTATTTGTGTGCAGGATCAGTCATTTATTTCCCGCTGGTCTTGAAGAAGATAATGAAATGGACGTGATCCACTCCAAGAGCGAATACACTGAACCTCCTCTGGTTCCAGTCTCAGTTGGATATTCAACATGTACATCAATCATACAGGGAAGCCTTTGAAAGTAGGATTCATGTTTTTCTTTACTCATAATGAATTCCAAGTTCTCTCTCCACTCCCCTCAAAAGCAAACGTGCACAAAGCAGCAAGTCTCCAATGAGTTACTTGGGAATGCTACTGTTTTTTTCAAGATGTCAGCTCTTTTTTTATGAAAGGAAGTACAGACAATAGAAAAGCAAATGATAATTTTATAGACATGGCACTAGGGACATAAATATTTAGTCACTGCAGCCATTTCCACTACAGGAATTGGGAATGTCAAGTAATTTCAGATTATATCTTGACCCCTTCACCTGCCAGTGGAGAAATCTCACCTGCTGCTAACACAATATGTCCTACCAAGGGCTGGGAATTAGCCATGTCATTGGCACCATCCAGCTCTTCCCCCTGAATATACTGCCCAGGGCTGGGCCATGGAGGGGCAATCACCTTGTGAACCCACAGCGAGCCCCATTCTGCAAGACTTCTTTCCCCAGTGCCACCAGTATTGGACTGTTAGTGGAGGTGTTAAAGGCAGCATTGCCTGCAGGATAACCTGACCCAACACCCAAGCTGTATCACACTGGCATGACACATGAAGTGACATCCCTGGCTGATATGAAGGAATAGAGCCTTCAGTGAGCTGGCTGATGTACTATGACCATCTGTATGTAAATAAAGTTGGAGATCCTTTATTCTTAGCCAATTTCATTCCATATAAAAACAAAGCAAGCTAATTTTCTAAGTAAAACACAAGGCCTCATACTTGTATTCATGCAAATTCCCACAACCTGGCACTGGGATAACAAAGTTTCCAATTCCCTGTAACATCAGGCAATGGTGCAATTTCCCCCTTTTCACAGCTTCAGTTCTTTTTCAGTTTTCAAAATCTCCTGATTCTCACAGGTTTGAAAATAATTAACAACTTCATCTTTTCTTAGAATGTCTTTATTTTCCCTGAAAGGGCCTTTCCACCCTGTTCAAGGGACTCCTGCTTACAACTCCTTGCTGCTGTGAGCAGTCTCAGACAGTGTAAAGGTTGCAGGAGTGGGGAAGCTTGGAAGGACCCCAGTGTAGGTATATTTTGTTTACATGAGCAGTCATGATAATCTCTACTCCCTGGCAAGTAAGCCAAGATTTCAATAATCTTCTAACTGGTATTTAAGCACATTTCCATACATGCTGTTTTGCACAGGGCTTGAAAAAGGCAAGGAAATAAGTGTGGCCCAGTTGCAAAATACATACTTTGATTCTCTTTTTGACATCAGGTCAAGTGCACTCTACTGATCTCAGCAGGGTGTTCAACCTGTAAATCAGTGAGGCCATAGCAACCAGTGCTTTTTTTTTGCTTTACAGTATAAAAAGGCCACTACCCGTACGTTTTTTCATCCATTAGGATTCAGTCCTTT
The DNA here is from genome assembly GCA_013401315.1 of Balaeniceps rex. Lineage (NCBI taxonomy): Eukaryota > Metazoa > Chordata > Aves > Pelecaniformes > Balaenicipitidae > Balaeniceps > Balaeniceps rex. The sequence continues at coordinate 36,866 of VYZW01036668.1, forward strand.
TATTAAAAAACGACCAGGATGCAGACAGAAATTATGCACATTTTCAACTGCCTATTCGGAAAAATCCAGAACCGAAATGTCACGACTAGCAATTCATGCTGAGCTTTCCCCAAACAGCAGCTCAAATGTTGAAGCCACCCTGGCTAAAAACTTCGGCTCCCTCTATTTCTGTTCTTACCACACGTCCTTCATAGGGAACCGCACAACCTGATAACTCGCGGTTATAAAAGGTTCTCAGTCTTCCATTAGTTTTTATTTTTAGCCCCTCTCTCCCGGTGCCCCGGGGAGCAGGGAGGGAGGCGGCGGACAGCTCCGGCGGAGCTGGACAGCTCCAGGGGCGGCGGAGGCTCCCGGGGCTCTCGGGGGACCGGGGGACAGCGGGGAGGAGCAGCCCGTGCCCAGGACACCGCTGCAGTGAGGCGGGTAGCAGGAGGCACGGGGCACACATTGCTCAAAAATGAAAGGTCCTTGTTTTACCGCTCTTTTTTTTTCTGAACTGATGCCTTAAAGTTTCGTCTTCCCCCCTCCCAATTCAATGGGAAATAATTCCCGTTGTCTGAGATGGTTAGGCTAGATATAAGGAAAAAATTTTTTGCCATTGCAAAAATGGGTGGTGAAGCACTGGAACAGGTTGCCCAGAGAGGTAGTGGAGGCCCCATCCCTAGAAACATTCAAGGTGAGGTTGGAGGGGGCTCTGAGCAACCTGATCTAGTTGATGATGTCCCTGCTCACTGCAGGGGGGTTGGAGTAGATGACCTCTAAAGGTCCCTTCCAACCCAAAGCATTCTATGATTCTATGATTCTATGGTGCTGGTGGAGCCTCGGGGTGTGCATAAACCTCACTGCCGTGTGTCGGGAGGGTGGGAAATCCTTCTGTGACGCTGTCAGCACATCTGGCGTTGGTCCTTCTTTGTGTTTTAGATAAATAAAGTGGAGTCCATTTACTCAGGAAGAAGACATGCTGTGTTGATAAATGCTGTTACTGGCAGGGATGTTACTCTGCCTCACCACTACTGACTGGGTCACTTGGAACTAACACAAGTGCCAGCTTCCCCCTGGACTCCAGCACCCGGGGGAGATCAGAACTGAAGTTGGCTCATTTCAGCCTTGAACAGTGTGCTGATGCCAACTGCCTAGAACAAACCTAAGCTGCTGAAAGTGACCTTCTCATTTTCCTTAATTTTTTTTCAAAATGTGACACTTGTAAGACTTTCATGCCCAAAAGGTTTCTGCATTATTACTTGTGACCTCTGACTTCATGTTTGATACAATGCAGAGAAGTGTAAAGTCCACGCCAGTAGGATAAAACCCGAAGACTAATAACCAGCTGAACCAAACTGGTCCTCAGGTTTTGAAATAAATATTACCCCCCAGCCAGCCATATTAATGCCATCTTAATCTTCAGCATAACGTTTGGATTCAACATTGCAGCACCCCCTCTTAAACTCTTCCCCCTAAGGCAGCGCACCAGTTCCTGAAGTGCAGGCTATTCTGCAATCTGATTAGATATTCTTTTCAGGAAATTTCCTCTGGCTGCTCCACCCTCTACAAGTTACTTTTTACACTGAAGTACCTCAGTGTTTTGTGATAGTACATATATCGTATTACGTATACTCTATTGCAATATCATGCAATGCTGTATTATATGATACTATTCTAGATGCAGTACCTATGGCTCTACCAGGAAGAAACTACTGAAACACAGGATCTATAGAACCATTAGAATTCTGAGATCCATTATGTTCTAAAATAGAGCAAAGTTAAATATTTATTTCCCACCTCTTGATACTTTATGAGACCATTGTAAGTGTCTGGGGCTGCTGGGTGTGTGTTGGAAATGCGCACAACGTTCCTTCCCCTTACCTATGTGAGAAAGCGCTCTCCTCATGCAGCCTTGATGACTCCACCTGCACACAGCTCCCCACTCTCTCCACTATATGCAGGATCCCAAACATCCAATTAAAACATTAAAACTAAGGAGCTAAAACGTCATCCCAGAGAAATGCAATATTTTTTCCACATTTACTCAGACATGAAATTCTGCCTCCTGAAATTATACTAACTCAAAACTGGTTCAACATGCGAAAAATGTTATTTTGAAAGCCTGCCAAAACTTTTAAGCTACAATTTTTTCCTCCTTCAGAAGCCTCTACTACCAAATCATTGTATTCATAGTCATAGAATTAATAAAACTTACACTTCACAGGTAGTGAGATATGAAAAAGCAACAAGAAAACTATTAATTCTCTAGGGGGATATTTTTTCCTCAAGTAATTTCCTGTGAAGCATAATGGCAAACAGTATACAGAATACACGTTGGCGTGGCAAAAAATCAAAGGGGTTTTTATTTGAACTGTATTTGAGGCAATGCTCATAGCTCAAGTGTGGTTTGGAGTAATGCAACCACCCAAAATGCATGCAGAGAAAAAAATTTGCCACCAGGACAGCATGTATTTTTATGTAAACCCGCAATGGCACATGGTATCAAATCATAATGGTTCTTCTGAGATAAACCACTATTTTTGTATATGGCTTTGTAAACTAGACCTTTCAGCCAGGGTAGCTCTTTATTCAAGGAGCTACCCCTTCCTTACTTATTGCTTCCTAACTTTGTAAGCTAGCAAAAAGGTTTAGTGTTTATTATCGACATCCATCTAAATTTCTATTCTTAATAGTTAACCTTAAAAATCAAAATATTTGCAATAGAGGAGAAAGCACAGAAAGAAATGTGCACCCTGCCATGTTGTGCGTTACTGTCAGTTTGAAGTCATTCAGAAATCTGCCCTGAAAAATCTATGAAAGCAAAAGAAGAAAAGTGGGAAGAAGTGTAAAACAGGAAATCCCTGCTAGTTAGAAAAGAAAATTTTAAAACAGATTTTGCAGAAAAATACTATATGAAATTGGGGCACTGCTATTTAAATGTTAGTAACTGAATAGGTAACAAAGGCCAAAAAGCTGTTAGGCTTTTCTTCGTATCTAAGGCCAGCTGATGCACTTAAATTGCCTCTTCCTCAAATATCTTTAGGTCTACTGAACAGCTAAAATATCTGTATCCCTGTCTTTGTGGAGCCAATGTGAAAAGGCTTCATTCAGCTGAAGGCAGAAAGAAATAACAAGCATCCTGGAAGAAACCTTCAAAAACTTTCAGGTCATATTAAAACTTATTGAAACTTCATTGCAGCCAGGAAAAGAGGGGTGTCTTTTTCAACACTGTTAGTATTCCAGATACCACAGGCTGTGGATATTGCATTTAACTATATTTTATTAAACCAGGAGCACCATTTTCTCAGTGGTGAAATATGTATTTTATAGGACATAGAGCATTTTATATGATTTCTAGGACATAAATGTCAACCTAGCCTTTTTATTACGCTGATTGAATTTATTTAATGAGCTGTCCTACAACGGAGGCCAGCCCTGCATTTTTCACTTGCTTCTGAAGGGAATTTCAGTAGTTAGCAAATAAGCCCAGGTCTAATCTGCTTCCGTCTGCAATCATTTGAAAAATGATGCTTGGCAAACAGCTCTGCGTGGCCTTGGCATCAGACAGAGACTGCTTTCTCACATGAAGAGATGGGGAAGTCTGAGCAGGCTGAGAAGCGCATCTACATAACCCAAAGCGACGAACCAGCTCTTTTTATTCTTGTGACATGTCTGCAAACCCTGCGACTATGGCAGGGCTGGCTCTGGGAAAGCCGCTTTCCCTGCATTGCTACTCAAGGGATTGAGAAAAGATTGTCAAAGACAGGAGAGGAACTGAGGGCTTAATGTGCCTCCTCCTCACCGAGTCTTTCCCCTGGCTGAATAACCAGGTGTCGAACAACCTCTGGGACTGATGATAACCCATTAAAGCTCTGCCTCAAGGGTCAATTCCTCACTCACGTCCTATAACCCTGATGGAGGAAAGAAGTCTTTCTAGTACCTGATAGCAGCTGCCTGAAAGGTTTCAGCTCTCTGCCAGGCAGACCAAGATACTACTGACAAACAATTATCTGACAAACAAGGAACAGCAGTGATGAGAACACCCGACTTCTTCACAAAGCAGCGACCAAAGATGATAAAACAAGATTTTCTGTGCAGTGTGGTCAGGGTCCGGGCAGCCTTGCCGGAGCTAACGCACCAGCGGGGCCTCAGTGCTGCAGTCAACCCTGGCCTGAGAAACACCGCTCCGAAGTTTGAGGCAGCAGGAAAACCCCTCACACCAGGGATCTTCACTCATCGCACTTTCATAAAACAGAGTTTCGCTGGAGACCCTGGTGAGCCTGCCTGTGCTCTGTATCTCTTGCTCCCACTCCCCTGACCCTTAAACACGCACATGCTTCATTTCCCAATTTAGACAGAGTCTAAATACCAGCCTCTGCCTTGCCGGGGGATAACCCCTGGGTTAGCAGCAGGGAAGCGCTGGAGCTCGCTGAGCATTACGCTGCTAATAATAACACAACTCCTCGGAGGCTTATGTCCAAAAAACGCCTGGGCTGCGAGGGGCAGCCTTAGCTGCTGCGATGTGCATCCCCTCCGCGGAGCAGCAGCCAAGGCTGCCCCTGCAGCCGGTGCCGAGCGGCCGGGGCGGGGGGACAACCCCGGGGAGGACGGGGACAGCCGGGGGAAGCTTACCAGGTACCAGACGCCGAGGATGATGGTGCCGGTGCGGACATGGCAGCAGAGGCAGCAGCTGTTCGAGTAGAAGCGCGCCCAGGGCGAGCTCAGCATCTCCGCGGCTCCTCCGGGCTCCGCGCCGCTCCGCGCCTCTCGCCGCGCCGCTCCGCGGAGGCGGGACCGGGGCCGCGGCCGGGGCCGGGGCTGGGGCCGGGGCTGGGGCCGCCCCTCCCGGCGGGCGGGACCGAGAGCGGAGGGAGCCTGCCCAGGCGGCGGCGGGCGGGGGCGAGGTCCCCGCCGGTTCCCCGGGCGGGGGCTGCGCGGCCTTCAAACCCCTCCGCGGCCGTAGACGCACTGACACCACCCAACCAACCAAGAGAAAACCCGGAGCACTGGAGCAATCACACCAAAGCACGGAAGGATTTTAAAATTTAAAAAAAGGTTGAGGGAATTCAGTGAGTTGACAGCCTGGCCTGCGTGTCCCCGGCATGTCACGGGTGGTGGCAAAGTGCTGTTCTCCCGGTGGTCCTACCCACGCTTTCCCCGGCACAGCTGCGCCAGGGAAGAGCGATGTGTGATGAGAACGAACCCTTGACGGCGCTCCCTTAGCAAAGCTTGTAGCTCGTCTAGCAACTCTTGACTGGCAAACCGGCAGAAATAAAACTCCATTTCACTATAAAGAAAGATAGTATCGGAGGAGATCATGGAATGCTTTGGATTTGCCCCAAGTTCTGAAGCCATGAACATTTATTTTCTTTCACAGTGCCCTCCTAATCCACTGCCAAAGTCTCTGCTATTAAGGAGGCTGGAATTGCCCCGTGTAACTGATACACAAGTTAACGTTAACCTCACTGTCACTACCTGTAGTTAACGCCCTGATGGTGGCCAGGGGAAGCAGCATTAGGAGGAAGGACCCAATGCTGCGTATTCAAGCACTGATGCGGGTAGAAGCTAAACTTCCTACCAAGCAGCTGACTTTGTCATATTTTATTATTTGAGACTTGTACCATTCTCTAGAGGCAATAACAAAGAAAATTCTACCAGGAGGTCTGTATGCCTGACCCTAAGAATAATGTATTTACTGCCATCTATCTTGGCTTCCTACCAAATCCCACAATTTATCATCAAAATATAACATTGAAAAGTACTCAAATGTTTCCCTATATGGTTGCTTTGGGGCTCTTCTTTATTTCATACATACATCTGCACGGAACAGGAACTCCAAGATAAAAGCTAACTTGGCACGGAGGAACATTTCTAACTATGCCTTATCCCTACTTGTAAAGCCACTATAGTAAATTAAATTAAAAATACTCTAAGTAGGAACTTTACATAACCTCTGTTCTTAGCTTGTCCTTATAAAACTTTCAGGGTTTTTGGGGGGGCAGGGTGTGCATAAAGAGAAAAGGCACTTGGCACTGAATTTATCATTTTGACTAGATTATATGCATGAGCCAAATATTGTATTTTCAAGTTTCATATTCAAAAGTGACATTAAAATTCTAGTAAAATGAAACATCCATATTGACAAAACAAATATTTGAGAGACCAAAGGAAAATCCCAAACAATGTGGTCTGGACTATCTCACTGGTAACCTTGAGAGACCTTGTCCTTTAATGTCAGAAAGTAAGCAAGTTAGAGACTAAACCCTCGTACGTACATCTTGTAAGTGTACGTGGAAGGTAAGAGCATCTGCTTCATGAAGGTTATCTGACCAAGGATTGGACTTTTTCAAAGCAAAGGGGATAATAAGTAAAGGGGGATGCGATAAACAAGGACACGCAGACAAATCTGGTAGGCAAGGGACAACGGAGACAATACCAAAGACCAAAAGTCTCCAGTTACTGATTGATGGGCCATTGAAGAGCTGCAGGCGTGGCTTTGGAGAAGGTCACCTGGCCTTTGTAACTGATAAGAAGGGCAAACAAGGGGAACATGAAGATCTGGGATATTTGAGGAGGACTCTGCAAAACTTACACAGAATAACAGAATCTTTTGGTTGGAAAAGACCTTTAAGATCATCAAGTCCAACCGTACCTGTCCACTACTAAACCATGTCCCTAAGCACCTCGTCTGCCCGGCTTCTAAATACCTCCAGGGATGGGGACTCCACCACTTCCCTGGGCAGCCTGTTCCAATGGTTGACAACCCTCTCCGTGAAGAAGTTTTTCCTAATATCCAATCTAAACCTCCCCTGGTGCAACTTGAGGCCATTTCCTCTTGTCCTATCACTTGCTACTTGGGAGAAGAGACCAACACCCACCTCGCCACAACCCGCTTAGGAAGGAATGATTAGGGGAAGGGGATCGGGAAGGAGCAAAGTGGGGATCTGACAGAAAGGGGTATAAATGGGGTCGGTCGTGTGTAAAGTACTCTTGTCTGACTGAGCCTTGTGCCCTATCACCCTCTCTTCTTATAAAACCTTTCTTAACTGTCTCTCTGTGTACTCTCGCTCTCCACACAGCATGTGCGGAGGCTGCAAGGAGTATGTGCCAGCTACTGGGGGGATTGGCGTGAGCAAGGCGAGCGAGGGGCTCAGTGCCGGCGGCTGGAGTGGGACCGTGGGTCACAGACTGTGTGCCTGGGGCTGGCTGCTGGCGGGGCGAGAGTCCGTATCTGCCCCAAACCGGGGGTGCGTGCATTATTCGCTTGCAAATGTCAAGCTGGACCAGCTGGTCTGCACTTAGGTCTTCTGCGAGTCCTACACATAGAAGGCACAACTGAAGGCAGCACCTGGTCTGTGGCATCTGCATAGCCAGACCTGTTGGTGTCCTGTGCCTGCAGATAGGAAAGCAGCAGCTGCATCCATCAGCATGGGATGGGCACAACAAGCTGGGCTCCAGCAGCCGGGCAGGAGGAACCCCAGGCCCTGGATCTGCTGGAGGCAGTAGCTGCTTGTAACATCCCCCAGCACAGCTCTCATCTCTGTAAGGAGAAATTAACTGCATGTCTTCTTTTGCTTATGGTTTCCCATCAATGGCTTTAATCTGGATATTCTCAGAAGAAAAAGGAAGGAAGAATGAGAAGGTGAACACTAATTACTTCAGAGTAGTTTCCTGTATAATTATTCATTTCCATTCAAAAAGCCTGATGGGAAAGATCAGGAAACATCAGGCTTTGTATCACACTCCTGATTTATAGCCAACTGTATTGGGTTTGTGTTGGCAAGGCTTTGGTATCAGGGGGGCTACAGGGGTGGCTTCTGTGAGAAGCTGCTAGAAGCTTCCCCTATGTCCGATAGAGCCAATGCCAGCGGCTCCAAGACAGACCTGCCACTGGCCAAGGCCAAGCCCATCAGCGACAGTGGTAGCGCCTCTGGGATAACATATTTAAGAAGGGGGGGAAAAAAACTGCGCAACAGAAACTGCAGCTGGAGTGAGGAGTGAGAATATGTGAGAGGAACAACCCTGCAGACACCAAGGTCAGTGCAGAAGGAGGGGGAGGAGGTGCTCCAGGCGCCAGAGCAGAGAATCCCCTGCAGCCCGTGGTGAAGACCATGGTGAGGCAGGCTGTCCCCCTGCAGCCCATGGAGGTTAACAGTGGAGCAGATATCCACCTGCAGCCCGTGGAGGACCCCATGCCGGAGCAGGTGTATGTGCCCAAAGGAGGCTGTGACCCCTTGGGAAGCCCACACTGGAGCAGGCTCCTGGCAGGACCTGTGGACTTGTGGAGAGAGAGGAGCCCATGCTGGAGCAGGTTTGCTGGCAGGACTTGTGACCCCATGGGGGACCCACGCTAGAGCAGTCTGTTCCTGAAGGACTGCACCCCGTGGAAGGGACCCACGCTGGAGCAGTTCGTGAAGAACTGCAGCCCGTGGGGAGGACTCACATTGGAGAAGTTTGTGGAGGACTGTCCCCCATGGGAGGGACCCCACGCTGGAGCAGGGGAAGAGTCCTCCCCCTGAGGAGGAAGGAGGGGCAGAGACGACGTGTGATGAACTGACTGCAACCCCCATTCCCCGTCACCCTGTGCCACTGGCAGGGAGGACGTAGAGAAAATCAGGGGTGAAGTGGAGCCCAGGAAGAAGCGGGGGTGGGGGGAAGGTGTTTTAAGATTTGGTTTTATTTGTCATTACCCTACTCTGATTTTTACTGGTAATAAATTAAATTAATTTTCCCCAAGTTGAGTCTGTTTTGCCCATGACAATAATTGCTGAGTGATCTCCCTGTCCTTATCTTGATCCACGAGCCTTTCATTATATTTTCTCTCTCCCATCCAGCTGAGGAGGGGAGTGATAGAGCACCTTTGGTGGGCACCTGGCATCCAGCCAGGGTCAACCCACCACACCAACTCTAGAGGCCCAGAGAAGTATAAATCACAGGCAGAGTTTAGAGAAACGATGAAGTCCTATCTGCTCCTTTCTATTTTTATTTCTGTGGCATACTATGTACTTTGCAGATGGAAGACCTAGTCCCTGCCTTGCAGCAATTATAGTCTTCAGCTCTCATCAGCAACAGACTGCACAGGCTTGAGCACTGCTGTGGACTTGAATGGAGCCCCATTGGCTCTGGGGAAACCCACTCACTGGTCCCAGCCCACTCCAGGTCACTGGGCTCCAATGCACAGCAATCCATTTTTCTTGCAGGCGAACGGATTTTGAGAAGACACTTTGGCTGCTGCAAGTCGAGCATGCAGCTTTCTCTGCAAAATCTCATCCAGAGGAGAGCTTGCTTTCCTGCCTTGGCTCTGAGCAACCTCTTTGGAAGGAGGGTTGGCTGGTGGGACATCGGCACCTGGCGGCAGTTTCTGTCGGAGGTTGGCATCACGTTGGTCTCCTCCTTCTCGGCCTGACCACCAACACATGCAGCCCCAATGGGTTTTTTTGGCCTTCAAATGGCCTTCAGCGGCCACTGCTTAGCAGAAGGAAACTGTTACACAAACCTTTAATGGCCTTAGAAGTATGTTGTGGAGTATGTATTGAGAGAGAAATTCAACAGAAATGAAGTGTTCGCAAATATATAAAACTTGGTGTTTACTAATTTGTTTCAGAGCCCAAGTGTTGCCACAGTAACAGACCCATAACCACAGCTTCTGTAATTCGAGCCTCTATGCCATTCACTTTGCTTTATAAAACAAGAAACGACAAACACTTCTTACAGAGATGGCTGTGAATCCACCATATCTGATCTTACACCCCAAATGGTGGAAGATCATTTAGGATGCACCAAGGATGACTTCTGAACTGGGTGACACCTGAGATTTGTCAAGTTTCCTAGAGGTACAAGAGACACTCCAGATTATCATCTTTGTACATCAAAACTTGAACAGGACCAGTATCGCTGCCTTGCTCAGAAAGTTATATAAACTCAAGTGAATCAACAGCCTGCTCACAAGCACTTGTTTTAGTTGTGCTGAAAAAATAGATAAACTTGCCAGTGGGATCCATGATATGGTGAGAAATTTTTCCAAGGGAACATTTGATTCTGAAATTAAACACTGCACAGGGTCAAAACCTGACACACCCTTGCTCAGCCACAGGTCGGTGTGCAGGCGGTAGGACATATCCAGAAGAAAAATGCAGACTCACAGCTCCCGCCTGCCCCTCCTTACCACAGCGGAGCTGCGAGTCGCTAAACTCATTTCGTAGAGCCACTTGTTCCCCGCAGCACACCCTGAGAGCTACGCTAGCCAGCTGGGGAAGGACCCAGCCCAACTTCGGTTCATTGCCAATTCTTCTCTGTGCTGCAAGCTGTTAAAAAAGTCCAGTATATTCTGTGCCCTGCTTCTGCTCTGTACTCCTCCATGTGTCCCCCATGATCTTCTCACTCCAGGGCACAACTTCTCCCTCCTGCCAGAGGATGCTCTGATCCATTTGGCATTTTCTTGTGCTTTCTAGTACTCACTAAAATTGTTACTGGTACTCCTCTTCCCAACCTATCTGAACAAGATTGCTTGAAGAGGACAGGTGGCTTGGAAGCTGCCTATCATTCCCACCTTCCATCTGCTCACAGTCCACAGAGATGGTGGAGCATAGTTCAATTGGCCTTGAATAATTCAATTACACTGTTGCCCAGCATTACCTACAGCTCATACAAAAAAGACCAGCTCAAGGGAACCACATCTTCTGCTCGCAGGATTAGCCTCATGCTCCAGAGTGAGCAAAGAAGTTGTTAATTGTGTTGTATTTGGCCAGGTTAAGACAAGATAAGAAAAGGGTTAAACATTGTCCAGAAACCAAGGTCTGGGTATTGTCCTTGGGCACAGGGCGGTGACAACATTGGGAAATGGACTGTGATAGTAGCAAAGAGTCATTTTAAGAGTCCAAGCTGTTGTTTGGCTTGCTTCAGAGCCTGTTTCAGGATGGCTGCAAATGATTCAAGTAGTCAGGGCTACAGAAATATTTAATGCAACAAAGATTAAAAAACACCCATGCTTTCTAAAAAAAGTAACCCTCCAATAAATGTCTGACACTATCTCTCTGCCACAAAGACTGGCCAACATGCAATAAAATAGGACTGCTGCCACAATTCAATATGGGTTCAAGAGGTCATTCATTCTCCTGGTTCGTGTAAAAAAGATCAGAGAACAGTATTTTTCTCCAGCATGTTACAACTCTGACTACATTTTAGAAGTCTATAAGAGAGCCATCAACATGACACAGCTTGGTGTGCAGCCGCTTGCACAGAGCTAGTCAAATTCTCATGTTTCAGTACCAAACAATGGTCAACAAACGATTTTCTTTTTTTTTTTTTTTTCTTTCTTTTTAAGTTCTCTTTTGACCTTTAAAAATTTGTTGAGCGAAATGCCTGGACCTTTTTAGTTCACTTCTGGGATATTTTCTCATGATTTGCTTTATAGAAGATAGTGATTCTAATCTCTTAGACAACTGATATATGTACACATTTTCTTTCATGATGGTAAACTGTATTTGCAACTCTAGCTCCCTTGGGCCACAGCTTCATAATTCTGTTTTAAAGTTGCTGATTTTAAAAACCATATTTTGATATGTTGCCCTCGTAAATCAGAAAAGCCAAGAGCTCAAATGTTCTCCGAGAGAGAGAGAAGCTCGCTTTACTGCCTCCTTCCTTTTCCCCTTCTCTGACTTGAAAGCCTCTCAGTTTTCCTGTGAAGATATAGGACTCTCAAGAAGGCTGGTAAGCTCTGGAGTACACTGAGATCCAGCTCTTTCTTTTTTCTTCTGGCCTTCCCATTCATGCTAGCCTCACAGATTAATTTTAACATTTTGGATGAGAAGAAACCATCCGTGCTACATTCACTAGAAACCTCAAAAATAGGTTAGGCAATTATCTAATTATTTGCCTGGCAGCAGATTTGCCATTTGGTAACATGTACTGGAAATCTTTCTTCAGTGTCAGATACAATACGCTATCCATGGGCTGCAGTCTCCTCAGAGGTGTACCTCATCCAGCTTGGAGCGCCTCCTTCCAAAAGTACATGCCCCATCATGTCCCCAACAATGTCTCCTTCCATGTGTCTCTCATTTCTCCTCAGGTGGCTCTTTTGTGTCCCCAACAATGTCTCCTTCCATGTGTCTCTCATTTCTCCTCAGGTGGCTCTTTTGTGTCCCCTACCTTTCTCCTCTCCCTTGCCCCTGCTGTTCTTTCTTAAGCATGTTTGCACAGGGTTGCCACGGGCTGCCCTCACTGAAGTTTTGGCATGCAGAAGATATGTACACTGGAGTTAGAGCCATCTGGCACTGGCTGTGACCAGCACAGGGCGCCGCGTCCTCCCACACAGGGCACCCCTGCAGCCCCCAGCTACCAAAACCCTGCAATTTATGCCCAATACATTCAACCCCTAGAACTAGATGATGGGGTCAGCACTATTACAAATTGAACATATGCTTACCACGGAGTCCCTCCCTCCTCCCTGCTGACCAGGCTACAGCAGTTAACACCCTAACAGACTGAACAAGTTTCTACTACAAACTTCACCTGTTCCCCCTGCAAAACACAAACCCAAGAATACAGTGGCTGTTTAAGTAATTTACTATATTTTAGAAAACAAGCGAATGATTCATATGCTATGAGCAACAATTAAAACCACTGCTGAAGGTACCAAAAGGCTCATGAATCCTATAGCAGTAGGGTTTTGTCCAGACCTGAAGAGAGCAGTAAACAGTGTTCACTTGATGCAGTACGGGCATTTCCTTCTTTGAGGAGTAAAACTACGCATCAGACACATTTGATCTCTTACTCCAATTCCTCCAACAGCATTAGCCGAGCTCTGACCTTTCCCCTGTGCAAGTCTTCGGCTCATGGTGCCAGATGTCTAAAGGAACTTCCAGCCCAATCTGCCATGGCAGATCTTCCTTGTCTTTCTGGAAGATCTGTAAGTCTCAGCCTGTAGGGTGAGAGCATGGATAGTTTTCAGCCTTTCTTAACACTTTTTTCAAGGTCAACCACACTATGGGATTTTTTTGTATTATTCTTGGCCATGCTGCTAATGGAGTTGTTCATCCTTGTGTGCTCCCCCAGTCTGATACGTATAGGTCCCACCTTGACCAACAGGATGCCCCACCAGCTCATCAGGTGATAGCCCAGGGGTGTCTGTAACCATGTCTAGCTGTCAGGGCTTTTGGGCCATGGCATTACTGTTCATCACTATTTCAGGGTCCCTTACCTGTAAGGGGACCTCTGGCAGTCAAAGCAGCTGCAACTCCTTCCCAGCCCCTTCTCTGGGACATCTCATTTGTGGGACTGGCAGAGCTGGGCCATTGCTCCATATTTCCCTCCATCAGTAGACCCAAAGCCCTTCTCCTTGTGCAGGGAATTATTTAGAAGTGGTGTAGGCCCCAGACTCCCCCGAGCTCTGCTCTTTTGAGCCACCACCCATTAGATGGCCATCAGCCTAACTCCCCCATGTTACCAAGGGGTCTTGGTCCCTCCAGAGCCACACCGGGAGCACACAGCAAGCCGCGGGCCCCCCATGGCAGCACAGCACACTGATCTCCTGGAGTTTCACAGCAGCACCAGAGGTTTAGTGTTGGTGCCTAACCGTGTCCTTTGGCCGCTCCTTCCTTCTTATGCATGTTCCTCAGCCCCGCGTGGGTCACCTGCTCAACTCACCGGGTAGTTTCTAATAAAAGCACACAGCGGTACCAGGGAAAGCAATTCACAAGGGCTTCCCCTGAAGCAACTATTCAAAACAAAACTGAGGGGTACTAATTAGCCAGCCAGCCAGCCAGCCAGCCACCACACAAGAGTGTCTGTAGACAGCAGGTCCTGCAGTCACTAACCACCAGAAACCCTCGCTGTGGCTCATAACGGGGTTTTTCTCCCTCAGGTTTAGACAGGAACTATCACAAGTCTCAGCTGCTGCCTAGTGACATTGCCAAACCAGAAGACATGACAGATCTGAAAATTTCAAGTGTCTTGTAGCTCTGTCTGGCTCTGGTGTTCGTCATGGGGAGACACATACATGTTTGTTTCTTCTTAAATGTCCAAACACAGAAGGTATAGACCAAAGAAATTCATGCAACATAAGTGAACCTTACCATGGTGGTACACAAGAACTATTTTGTTACAGAAGCAGGTTGGACTGACCTAGATATTGATTAAAAGAAAAATAAAGGCACAACAAGTTTACTAATTTTGAGCATTTGGATTACTCACTAGAATCATTTTTGGTTAGTAACACTTTGCAAGTTCAGTGGAAATTTTAAAAGTGCTAATGCAAGTTTGACTGAAGATAACTGATGTTAGTAAAAATGCTTACGAGATGAATACATGAAAGTAAAGTATCTAAAGTCAAACAGAGTCTGAAAAGTGCATCTAAAGATGGACTATGATGTGTTAAAAGCATGTTTATTCTTTGAAACTTTCTACCCTGCAGCATTTCTACACCACTAGCCAGTACCTTAGCAAAAAATAAAGAACATCAATTCTCTCTCCTTTTGCCTTGGGAATTCTGTGAATTTCTGTAATAACTTTAGTTCTCCTGCCTAAACAGAGCTAATGAACCTTGCGCCCACCTTATGCCCAGGGGTGTGGAAGAGCTTTGGCTTTTCTCCTCCACTGGCTCGGCATGCCTGAAGACACTGAGAAGTGGAGACACCACCACTAATCTCGGCAGCTTGGTTTAAACTGTTACCAGCAAAATTGGTAAGCACAGGTGTTTTGTATCCAACTGGAACTCATCATCTCTTCTTCCATCAGGCTAATGAGCCCTTTAGCACCTGGTATCCAGGTAACTTCTACTCTACAATGAAGTCTTCCCCAAGTCTTTTTGATAAATTCTCTACACATCAGACATCGCTTCCAGTCCTTTAAGTACACTTATTGCTTCTCTCACTAGTGTGGGGGATCTGGACAGTTTTGTAAAAGCCTTTAAAACTGCAGGCATCAGACATAACAGTATTTATTTAATCACTGGACACAGTATTGGGATTGTACCCCCCCCATTCCTCTTCACTACTCAGATTCAAACATCCTGGGATTTACACTTGGCCTTTTACTGTAGCGACTCAGTGGAAGGTCAGGCTTGGAGTTTTTTTGGTCTCTTGGCCTGAATGCTTACGCTGGACACAGTATTAAATCGACTGGTACATTTTATCCATAGTCTGTAGCCAATTATAGAACATGAAATCCAGCATACGAGGATGAGATGGAGCTGTTGGATAAATAGGTTGCTGTGTTGCCAGCAGTGTCTCACTGCTTGCCAGATTGCTTGAGCAAAGGAAATCTCAGTGACAGTTTTTAATACTGTGTTGAGTTTGTGGTCAGAGAGGTCACAGGTCTTTGATTGATAGCAGCGGCAGACCTTCTAAGAAAAGCTAATATACATCAAACAGTATTCACTTCCTTTTAGTTCCATTAGTTAGATTAGTTAATGTTTAATTTATGGATTCATTTGAGTATGGCTCAACACTGGGAATGTTGCCAGATTTTATTCCCTTTTTCATTGTGCAATTATGGGTTTTTCCCCTTCTTTTAAGAGCTCACTTCATTTTTAATGTAGAAGAATGCAGATATTCCCCCCAGTTTTGACCATCAAGCATGTTCTGTTTACATATTTGTTTGGATTTTTTTTCACTTATATCTAGTAGAAGTCATGATCATTTTGTCTTTTATTAACAATCTCAGTTTAGTGATAAATCACCTTCTTCCATCCTATTGAGAACCAACACTGATTTTTAAGTACAGTCAAGAGGAATTAAAACAACACATCTTCCATAATCGTAATTTATTACTGCCCGTAACTTACACAGCAAACACTTCCCAGTTTTGTATTTTTAGATGCTCGTCAGGTTTCAAGCAGTAACTCACCACTTTACTTGGGGGCCTGCTTAGACTTTCCCCGAGGGGCACTTTATTCTTTAGCACATGAAACCATGTGCACCAAAAACCTGAATAGCATCATCATTACTTTGAATATCTATGGAGTTATTCTTCTTTTGCTGCTCTTTTCCAAGTTTGCAAAGTTTGCTCTCTTGAGCAAACTCCAGGGCGTGCCATCCAGTTCTTCTCACCAGTTCACCACAGGCAGAGGTTTGCCACAGGGCTTTACAGAAACTTCCAGTCTCACCCATATTATTTTTTTCTATGCTAAGAAAAGCACTCACTTTCTCATAGCGTCACATCCTCTGCCAATTTACCCACTTACTGCTTAATATGGCGTCACCAACGGAGATCACTCGCTTGCCAGCCAAGCCTGGAGAACATGCCATAGGAGCTGGCATTCATACTGTGAAAATGTCAGCTGGGTTTGCCCCCTTCAGCAGTCTGTCCTGAATCCCCTTGGTGGTTGGCTTGCCGAGCACATGATAGCAATTCAAACACAGTTAGCCAATACTTGCCTTTTTCTGCAGCCCATGCAGAGGCAAACTGCAAGCACTGTACATGCAATGTAACACCTTTTATATACACTATATATAATTACAGGTCCACAGTAAGTCCTTCAGATGGATCTGTTACTTTGAGAGCAAGGAAAACACTTCTTTATGGTTCTGATGGTGCAGAAAGTTTAATTGGATGAAGTTTGTTCTGATTATAAATCTTTTGTATGTATTGGGAAATGCAGCTAGGAAATCTAGATTAAAAGCTACATAAGACGGAGCCACCAGTACCAGGCATATGTGTGTGTGGGGTGAGACTGAAGCTCTCTAGTGCTGTATATTTTATATTGTCTCTTCTAAAGAGAGACAGATCGAGGCTGCTAATGCTCTTTTAATTACAGAAACCAAAGATACTCTTGGCTTCTCTTCATCACAGGCTCCTCCAAATGTCCAAAATGTCCTCTTAGGATCCCTCATGCCAGAAGTAACACTGGTAGTTTAAATCATATACCTAATTTTTCACCATCCACTTTGTATAACAAATGGCATCATAAATACCAATATAATTCTACTGAAACAGCATTATTTGGCAACTGATGCCCAAGTGCAGTATAAACATCACTTCAAAAGCATGTCTCACAATCATACTGCTTTCTGCTGTGTGTCCCAATATAGGTTATCAATGTAAAGCATATTACTGTATTGTGACTGCAAAGCATTTTATAGGCATGCACATCTGAACATGTTTGATTACAGTCTGAAGCAACTCTGGGAAATCTTGACTGAACCAACATTGCAGAGATGTCCCAACTCACGTTAGCATTCAGTAATGGACTGGTAAAAGCACAGAGAAAGTTTAATTGCAATAACACACAGTTCTAACTCATCATCTCTGTTGCAACTCATTTAGTGTCAAACATGTACATACAAGCCTTTGGAATACAAGTGACATAGGCATGGCATACGGAAACTCCATCTCTGCAGACCAGAATGGTACACATTTGTCACTTTGGAGAGCAGTACCTCCTATTTTGTACTAACTCAGCATCTCATTCGGTCAGTGTTTAAAGTGATTCTGATAGTGTTCTGAAACTAAGTCAAACTCGGTGGGGCAAGTCAGTAGCTATGTCACAGTACAATGCCATTGCTATGCATCCTGCAGCTTTCTTATTGCACACCCTTGTAGTGAAGTACCTACCACTGTTTGCTCAGCTTCTCGGCATTCAACTTTCTTTCCAGTTCTAACATAAAAATAACTGATCACCAACATGACATTCTCCAAAGCCAAGCATACTTTGAAAATGCAAATCTGCATATTTTTCCCCTTCCCCTTTGATGTTTAGTGTGTATGAGGCTTTAAGTCACTTAACCGACATCTTCATATTTGCAAGATAGTCAGCACCCCTCACTGAGAGTTTTTACCGTCCTGATGGAGACATCCTTAAAGCCCTGGCAGAACACCCTGCTGATAGCTCACTTCATTTGGAGCGGGGCTGAGCCACTGGTTTGCCATAAATAAGGAACACAATTTGCAATTAGGAATTCTTCTCCTGGTTAACTTGTCAAAATACCTTCTTTGAGGTGGACTGCTCAAGAAATATTTGGAATGATTAAAGAGTTTAAAGCCCCAAACCGTATCATGTCCTCCATACAGTAGCAGCACAGAGAGGAAGCAAAACATTGTGTGAAAGACAACGTGGGGTGCTCTCGAGGGATGTTAGCATTACATTAAGTCTTTACACAAGAAAATGTGTTCCAGCACGATGTTCTCTGGCAGCACAGAGCGATGCATCCCAGCGGCATACTAGCGGAAAGTCAAGACTTTCAGTGATGGAATTATTAATGCAAAGTGAAGCACTTGTCATCCTGCTTCCACATGTTGTCCTTGTGCTGCACAACAGATGTTCCACCTGGAAGTGAACAGGCAAAAAGCTGTTTTCTGATGTGACACACACGACTTCTGACCAAGTTTACCATAGCTCAGTATTTGCATGATGTGACTGCAGATATCCAAAACACATGGCAATCCTTGGGTGTGTAAAACCTGCCCCTCTCAGTCACTGACATGCCAGGCTTTGAAACCCTTCAATTATGCATCTCTGTCACAGTCTACAGAGTATTTTTTTATATTTGAGGCAGTACAAGCTAAAGTGTTTTAATCATTACAAACCCAATCACTAAATCTGTTGTTCTGCATGCCTACTAAGGACTCGCAGTAAAAGACACACTCCTAAAACATCATAAAGAAGTTCCACGTTTAACAGCAGGCTGCATGACTTGGATGACTTTGAACTGCATCTCTGTAGTATATGAATATAAAGTAGCACAGTATTGATTTTCCAGCTCAGTTCTACCCAGTGCTGAGCATCCTGAGACCACTCCAGAAAAGCACTTAAATATGTTTTACTACTACTGCTGTTCAAAAGTGTTCATCCCTAGGTCAAATCTGAGTAACATTATTTTTCTTTATTAAAAAGACAGGTTTTCCCCCCCTTTTTTTTTTTAATGAAATCGTCACATTAGTTCAGAGCAGACAGCTCTTTAAACCTCTGTCCCTAGAGACTGCAGAAAAGAATTCCAGCAAAAAGGAAGGAAATATTTCAAATCTGTACTATGATTAAGATTTTTAGAAGTCTTAAAAATAATCAGCCAGGCATGATGATGACAGAAAAAAAATGAAAGGTATCTATGAAGAGGGAACGCCCCCCATGTTAAAGTCAACTGTGAAAGTCTCATACTTAAAATAACACCAATACTAACCCTATTCTACAGAGGACACAGACTTGACTTACAGCAGAAATACTGAAGAGCCAGCTGGAGTAAGAATACCTCTCAAGTACCACCACAGCCTTAGCCTTATTTAACAGCTACACCAGCACCTTCTGGAGGCAGGGTAGGTGTGGGTGAACTGGCACTGCTGCTGTAGGGTGTTGGCCGCTTCGTCTGCAAGAGCGCACAAGTCGCGTGCAATCTCAGGTTTGGTTCTTCTTGACATGGCTACTCAGACTGTGCTGGCAAGCATGGAGAAAGAAATTTATCTGAAAAAGTTTCAAAGAACTTGAAAGACTCTAGCTTTGCAGCCAAGATAAAGACCAGCATAACTAAGACACAAAACTGGAACAAAATAGTTCAAGAGTCAAATGAAAGATGATGCTAGCATGGCAGGATTACTTGTAACAGACAGGTCACTTGAAATAGGCACCTGGGGTAGCTGCCCAGTCCTAAACTGTCCCTAGCAAAACTCAGTTGGGCCAAGACTACAGCCTTTGGTTCACTAGATTTATAGTTGGCTTTTTCCCCCCACACACACTATCAGAGAGGTAAATACTGATGGATTACATTCTTCTATAATTTAGAAGCATCTAAACTCTCTTGGTGGTTATGAAAAGGACAGTGTCTAACACTGCATTAGTCTAAAGCAGTACAGCCTTTGAAGGAGAACACAAAACTCTCCAAACTCTCAAGCAAACGTCTGGAAAAAAACACCTGGAAAAAAGTCCATGCAGGATTTGACTGACAGAAAATACAACTATTGAGACATGTTTTATGCATACCACAGAAAAAAATCCAAACACATATGGAAAGCCAGGTAGCAGTCCTGTGGAATTTTATAGTAGTCTGTGTTTTCTGTTCATAATTTTACTGCATTCAAACAATATGGAAGCATAACTGGCCAGTTTAAGTATAGCTTTTTTTTTTTTTTAAAAAAAAAACTCACTTCATTCAAATATAAATCCATTTTTTATATTTAATCTGAGATATCTTCTAGAGATTTCACAGTCCCTCAGTTAAGGCACAACATGCAGCTCCAAACTCACTGGGCACAGAGGAGGACTCATCACTGGGTTACCTGGCAAAACAGGTGTCTGGATGAGGAACACTTATTGTCTTCCAACTCTTCTGGAGGAGAGCTCCACAAAGTAATCTTAAGAGCTTTTTTTTTTTGNTGTTGCATTGTAATCTGTTTTTTTTTTGTGGCGGGGGGGGAGGGGGGAATGGTTTTGCCAATTACATTTTGATGTTGGGATACTTCAAGCTTAGTCAGGAAGAGATTACCTTGCCTTCCAGTTTTGAGTAAGCAAGATGAGGAACTAAAGAATGAACCAAGAATGAAGAAAACAGAGTTTTACCCTGTGCTAGATCCCTGAAATACCTCAGCTCCCGAGGCATGGATTATTATGGATACATGGAGTATCACCTATTTCAAGCAGCCCTTCTTTTCCCAGGCAAGCACAAAGCAAGCGGTTAACATTGGCACAACGGCATTTGTGAGCCTTTCAGGAGTTTGTGCGTGCAGATCAAATGGGGAAAAAAAAAAAAAGTGAAGGGGCTCAGACGAAGGGAGAGCAAACTGAACAGCCTGAGCTCCTCTCAGCCTTGTGTAAGGCAATTCTTTTGGTTTTCAACGCTATGAAGAAAAGTTTGAAGAAATAATTAATCACAGTATATACAAACAGGAAACTCAACATAGCTGTTCATTAGCAAACTAGATAACTAACTAAAAGTGGAAAATTAATAATAACTTTAAATGAGGGTGATTTAACTCTTGCAGCCAATCTAGGATCCAGCCTGTAGCTCTTCGTAAATTGTAATGACAGCTTCAGGATTGTCTCTTTCCTCTTCAGAAAGATGTTGCTTTATTTTTAGTAACCAGATTATAAACCAGAAGGGGCCATCAAATTGATTTCACATATGATTGCACTCTGGTCATGTAAGGACTGGATTTGGGTCAGATCTGAACTTCCAATGATTGCAACTTCTTGTGAAAACTCATTCTGTAGACATGGTTGCAGATATTTTCCACATACAATAGCTGCCTATGTGTATGGGTGAAAATGGAAGGTTACCGATCTTTCACAATGCCTTCAGAGACTTGAGAGCAGAAGCAAAGCTTGAACATCTCCTTGGATATACACCCAGCCACTCAACAGCAGAGGGACCATCAGCTGATACAGCTCCTATTCTTTTAGCTAACTGGCTAAGGCTCAGAAAGACACTCAGTCCAGTGTCCAGCCTGCCTCTTCAAAAGACACATTAAAGCCTGGCTGTCCAAGAGTGAGGGAGTCCAAGTTACAGCATCACACCAGAGAGGAGTTATCTCCCACCCAGAGCTTCACTTGCAGACATAGCTCAAGGCACAACTTTGCTCATTAGCTACATAGATAAGGATGGTCAAGGAAATAGTATAGTCATGAAAAACAAGCTGTGGCAGCCTTAGTCAGAACTGCCTCTCAAAACAAAGCTCTCAGTAACAAAGTAGTTGGTTTATGCTTCATCAGATATTTGAAATAAGGAATCACTTAACTCCAAGTCAGAGCCTATTGAACAGCTAAGTGGAAACACTGTGTGTGTAAAAGACTTGCTATCCCCGAGAAAACAGGGAAACATCTTGAACTAGTCAGTTTTACAAGTTCATTGCAGTGATCTGGTTCTGAGTGGTCCGTGACTTACCCTCTGCCACAGACTGAATTAAAAATACCGAGCCAAGTTAAGAGGTCACTTGATGCTACAATTAGGATAGAAAACGTACTTGCTTTGAGCTGCAGATGTTCCTAAGCATGTTTTTTTTGTTGTTTTGTTTTTTTTTTTTTTTTTTTTTTTTTTTTTTTTTTTTTTTTAAGAGCACTATATGAAACCCTGAAACCAGTGGTTTCATGTTAAGAGTTTTAAATGCAATTTTCCTTTCCAGAATTCACCAAATTAAAGGCATCATAGTTTCAGCAAAGAAACTGATTTTCAGTGAATCAGAAACCTTCAGCTTGGTACAACTAACCAGATATTTAAAAGAACATAAGTTCAATAGTTTCGTAAAGTGAAGGGACCCAATATGGAGACTAGATAATTTTAGCAATTCAACGAAGTTTCAATAGGAACAGTCAGTGAACCGTTAATAGCAACACGCTATAGAGTACAGGAAACAATAATTCCACACTCCCCCCCATCTGACAAAAATACAAGTTCTCCCACTTCATTCCCAATATCCACCCCAACTAACAGCAGTTCTGTTAGTCCTGCAGGGAATAAGATCCATGGTGACACTGCACTACTTGCAGGTTAAGAACTACTGGCCACACAGCCCTTCCTGGTCCTTCCCCCCACCCAAATTGACTCAGCTGATGCTCTTAGTTCTTAAATGAAGCAATTCACTTGGAATGTTAACAGTCAAATAATTTTAGCAGTATCTTTTAAGAAGTAATTCCACTTTTTAGTTTTTTCTTTCTTCCATTTACAGCAGAACAACGAAGAAATCTTTCATTACTGGCCTGGAAATTGAAACTTCATTGGCACTCAGTGGTCACCAGGAGACTCACAGAGACTCACAAGAGACTTGCATTTTTTTTTTAACAACTGAAATCTTGAGTGGCAACCAACTTGAGTCATTTAAAGGCAAACCAACTATGATTAATAATAGCTGAAAGTCCGCTTAAACCATGCATTCTGATGTCTGAACTTTTCAAAAGCCTTATTCCCAGGACAATCCCACGGCTAGGAGCTATTAATAAGGCAGTTTCCAGTGAGATACAATTCAGTTACAACACAACAGTACTAGAAGTATTTCTATAAAGTTTGAAATGTTTTTAATATGTACATTCTTCCTTAGTAAATATTAAAGTAGTGCTTTTCTCTTGCACTTTTTTCTTTAGACTTCTAAAAGGGCATCAGAAATACAGTTTTCACCCCCCTCCAAACCAATGTACAGTTGTTACCTTTGTAACAAGCATGTATTAATTCCGTACACTTTTCCCTCCCCACAAAAGAAATAAAAATATGCCATGACTA
>VYZW01036672.1:0-10158 GCA_013401315.1 Balaeniceps rex
CCCCACGTAAACCCCTCCCAATTACCATTCCCTGCACCGCCGTGCCCCAACATGGTGGCAGCCCCGTCTGGGCACCCCTCTGGGGCGAGCCACCAGCACCCTGCTACCTCCCATGGCCCCTCTCTTGTTACCCCCCCAAAATAACCCCCTTTTCCCACCAGCACCCATCTGCACATCGCCCCGCTCTGTGCTGGCCGTGTCCTGGTACCAGCACGACGCCCTCATGGACGCCTTTTATTCGCTGTACGCCAAAAATTCGGGGTGCGAGGAGAGCAGAGCCCCCGGCCTCTCCGGCAGACAGAGCCGAGCTTCGCCTCCTCCATCCTGCCCCATCCTGCCCAGCTCGGAGGTTCCACCCTCGCCGCAGGCTCTGGACTTCAACCCCTCCTTCCCCATTTTTTCCCATTTTACTGTCATTGCATTTTTCCGCCATCCCCTTGGGCCTGTGTGTTGCATCATTGCAATACAAAAAAAAAACCCAAAAATGAGCCAGCACACCCTGCTCCCAGCACCACGATCCGGGAGCAGGGATTTTCGGGCCGGCGCGCAAACACCCCCAAGTACCCGTAATTAAAGGACTGAGGTCGACAGGATGCGGGGAAGGATCTTGGAGCCAGGGTTTAACGAACCGTGGAGGGGCACACAGCTTGAAACCGATTAATCACGCATCCCCCCGCTGCAGGGAACACATCCTTCTCCTCTGGCATCCTCCTGCCTCGGCATCACAACCTCGGGGGGAAAAGAAGGCTGCCCCGTGGCATGACACGCGGTTGAGTAAGCATTAAGGAAGACGGAATTTGCTGTGGCCGCTCTCAGCCCCCCACGCGGTGCCGTCCCCGCCAGAAACCCCAACGTTCATGTGACGGCCGAGCTCTCCGCTCTCGTTCCCGTCCCCGTTAATCGCCCTGGCTCCTCATCCCCGGGGGACAGAGAGATAAGACCACTTGTCCACATCTGATTTTAATCACGCTGGTGTTTGCCAAGAGCAGCACAAAGCCCTAAATCTCCGGTCTTTGCTTGTGACGGAGACGTGGGCTGCTAAAAGCAAACTCCTTTTTGCTTCGCGATGGACCCCGCGGCAAACGGGGGGCACACGGGGAGCTATCGAGGGCTCTGCGCCCCACGCACACCTCGCTCTTAACTCAGCGCAGGCGAGAACACGTTCCAAAGTGTTATTTCCCTTTTTTTCCCCCAAAATCAGATTGGACTTTGCTCACTGCGGCGGAGCAGAGAAGACAAGACAAATACGCTGGGGCATGACCCAGCTGCCCTGGGGCAACCGGGAGGCGTTTTAGCTGGCCTCACCGATAAAGCTCAGACGGGTTCGACGTACAGATGTCCCTAAGCCGTGGGTCACACCACCCAGCCCCGCCTTGTGTGCTGACGGGGAGTTGGCACCATCTCGATCCCGAGCTCTCCCTATTTTTTGAGCCCCTGGACATGCTTTGCCATGAGCTCGCTCAGGCAACGCCAGCAGTGGGAACCGAGGCACCGAAAGGAAAAGTGGACACCTTTGGTGTTTGTCAGCATTGCTAAAAACCCTTGGTTTCCCCCCAGAAAGCCCCTAAAACGTGTCCCTCCTGCCTCTCTTGTATGCCGAATGGGACAGTCTCCTGCAGAGCTCCTGCCGGTTGCCCCTGTCCTAGCCCGTGGACCTCCAGCATCCGAAAGGTTTGCCCAGGCTCCCTCCGCATCCAGCACTCGTGTAGGGAAGGGGACTTGTCCTAAGTGTGTCCCTGCTGTCCTTTCCCTGCAAAGAGCCCCGTTCTTAACATCTGGGTGCTGTGTTGGCTCCTTCCATCTTCTCCTTGGCATGCAACCAAGGCCCTGATGGCCATGATCCATCACCACAGGGGTGTTCATGTGCCTCCCCAGGGGCGCGCAGAGCTCCAGAGCCCCATAAACGCAGCAAGACCATGGTGAGAGAGGAGAGGGGACAGGGATCTTCCCAGTTCAGGGCTTAGCGCAATTTTGCTCCCAAGACTCTTCTTTCATCCAACAAGGGAAGACGTTTTGCACCACTGGTGCGTTGCACCAGGCTGTTACCTGCACCCTTGCATTTCCCTTGGGTGCAGGGCGATGCAAAAGCAGATCAACAGCCTGGAAGACACCCAAGAGAGAGGTCAGACTTCCTGGAGAAGGAGCGAAGGGGAAGGGGAAGGGGCGTCTGGCAGCATGGCTGGGAAAGGACACAACGTCAACAGTTGTTCCTGCTCCACGGCTTCCTGAGCTTCGCTGTCCCAGTATTGTTCCACGTTTTGAAGGCTGCAAAAGCTGAATGAAATCCGTAGCAATTGCCAAAGAAAGAAAGAGGAAAGCAGAGTGCTTTGGAAGAGGGGGAAAGCTGCTGCTGCTGTTCCTCGGTGGGTCCTCCTGACCTAGATCTTGTCCAACAGTAACCCACCAAATCTGTGTTAAGTCTCTGTTCGCTTGACCTGATAGGGCTCTCTCTCGCTGTGCTTTCAGCTGGGGTACCTCAACATTGGCATCTGCCTATGGAAACAGCTGCCTTCGCACCCTCTCCCGTGAATACCTTTTTATTTTTAGTAAATCCCTGCCGCACTGATGGAGAAAACAATGTTGGATCCACAGAGGCCAAAAATAGCCATCGTCCACCCTGAGGCATGCACCTGGAGAGATCTTCTGTTCCCCCACCCATGAGGGACACCTAAACTTCTCACCCTGGGCTGGCAACTGCTCGGGAGGCTGCATTTTATTTAAAAATTAACTCGTACGTCCCATGCTGCTGGCACGTGCACGACACTTCCCCGCGAAAGGCGTGGGCCGCTGGGTTTGTCGGCTGCGGGAAGGCTTTGATGTCCTGGTGCAAGCCAAGGAGCCATCCACGAGCCATCCTGGAGGACTTTCCAGGATGGTCAAACCTCCGTTTACCAGCGGGAAGCCCCGTCTCCATCCCTTGCGTTCGACCGGGCAGATGCAACCCCAGAAATAAAAGGCAGAGGTCACAGCTCCAGCTCTGGCTCTCGTGATGGTGCCAGGCACAGCTGAGATGCAGCTGGTGGCTGGTAGAAGTGACAGCACTACGGCTACAAATAAAAACAAACAGAAAAGCTTTATAGCTTACAGAAATCCCACTGTCAGCTTCCAGCTGCCTATGAGCCAAGGATCCATCTTTGGGGGCTTTCAAATTTGTTTTTTTTTTTCTTATCCCTATATAGCATCGAGAATACAATGAGCTTTTTCCCACTATAACGGCATTTTTAAGGAAATAATTCAGACTTCTCGGAGAGAAAAAAACGAAGCGTGCCGTGCTTGTGTGATAAACAAACGAGGTAGTCCCCTGCTGTGTCTCGTAAGAATTGTTTTTCCTCCCTTCTGGTCAGATTTATGGGATCCCATTGCATTTATGGGATCGTATAAATGTTTCAGAGGAGTCCACCCTCCAGGCGGTGTCCTGAGAGCAGCCCGTGTTCGTACCGAGAACAAACTTGCTGCCTACAGAGCTTTTCATGAAAAATTTATGAATAGCACCAGACAGGGATACAACAAGACTGTAACAAAAGTTTCCCACTTTCTACCTCGGGAGGGAAAACCAAATAATAAACTAGGATGACGATAAAAACCTCCTACTCCATTTATCCAAGTTCTTCAGGCTAAAAGATCTTAGTTCTTCTCAAGTGCTATTATGGGAGGAGACAGATTAAGATTTCCTCTGCCCTTAAATTATTGTTTTATTCTCATTACGAAAGGCAGCCCCCAAGACAAAGAAAATAAAAAGGCGAGTTAGTTCTCCGGCAAGCTGAGCTCTGCAGGTTTATTTATACCACCGTGAATCTGGCACTGTGCACCCATGAAACACAGGGTGGAGATGCAGGAGATGATGGAGACACGACACGCCGGGATCCTGCAAGCACAGGAAACGTATCGCAAAAATAGCAGTGCTGACCCAGAGTTACCCGGACTTTTTTTCTTATAGCCATTGCAACGCTACAGGCTTGGGGATGAGTGGCTGGAAAGCTGCTTGGCAGAGAGGGATCTGGGGGTGTTGGTCGACAGCCGACTGAACATGAGCCAGCAGTGTGCCCAGGTGGCCAAGAAGGCCAACGGCATCCTGGCTTGTATCAGGAATAGTGTGGCCAGCAGGAGCAGGGCAGTCATCCTTCCCCTGTACTGGGCACTGGTGAGGCCGCACCTCGAGTGCTGTGTTCAGTTTTGGGCCCCTCACTCCAAGAAGGACATGGAGGTGCTGGAGCGTGTCCAGAGAAGGGCAACGAAGCTGGGGAAGGGTCTGGAGCACAAGTGCTGTGAGGAGCGGCTGAGGGACCTGGGGTTGTTCAGCCTGGAGAAGAGGAGGCTGAGGGGAGACCTTATCACCCTCTACAACGACCTGAGAGGAGGCTGTAGCGAGGTGGGTGTTGGTCTCTTCTCCCAAGGAACAAGTGATAGGACGAGAGGAAACAGACTCAAGTTGCGCCAGGGGAGGTTTAGATTGGATATTAGGAAAAACTTCTTCCCGGAGAGGGTTGTCAAGCACTGGAAGAGGCTGCCCAGGGAAGTGGTGGAGTCCCCATCCCTGGAGGTATTTAAGAGCCGGGCAGACGAGGTGCTTAGGGACATGGTTTAGTGGTGGCCAGGTACGGTTGGACTCGATGATCTTAAAGGTCTTTTCCAACCAAATGATTCTATGATTCTATGATTGCTCTTTGTAAATGAAGAGTTTAGCTAAGAGAGAGATGAGGATGAGGGTGACTGTGAACTGGAAGGGGTGTATTTTAGATGTTCTGCTTGCAATAGCTAACTCCATGCAAGCAAGGAATTTGGTGCTGTTGGTGGTCATTGCTGAAGTTGCCTTTGACTTCTTCAGCAGTGGTTGGAGCAGAGAGGTGTGTGCTGCCAGATGGGGGAACCCCTGCCCCTGAAAATAATTTAGTGTCATGGCTTCTTAATCCCAACACGGTCTGGGACATCTCCAGGTGCTACAGTATGACATTCCTTGATGAAAAAAGAAATATTATTATTTTCTAAATTTCCAACCAGCATCATTTCCATGGTGTGCTCTGTCTGGCTCCATGGAATAAAACTCAGATCTCATGTACTCACTCACTGTGTGACCCTGGAGGTTAAAGGCAGCATTTTCTAAAGCTGTTGGGCAATGTCAGACGTAGCAGTGTAGGGTTTTGTCCGGCAAAAGACAGGAAAGAATTGTCTGGAGCGATGCGCTGGCTTCTCTCCCCTAACACCCTGGATGCTCTGGAAAGGCTCTGCAAAGGGGGAACAGTCTGGATATGTCTTAGGATCATAGGATCATAGGGAAACTCAGGTTGGAAGGGACCTCAGCAGGTCTCTACTCCAACCTCCTGCTCAAAGCAGGGTCAGCCATGAGGTCCGACCAGGTTGCTCAGCGCTGTATTCAGTCTGCTCTTGAAAACCTCCAAGGATGGAGACAGTGCAACCTCCCTGGGCCCCGTAGCCCAAACTCAAAGATTTCCCTGGGACCTTCTTCTCTTCAAGCGCTTGCCCACAACCACTACCTACCCACCCTCAGCACTACAGCTGTCCTCCCGTTGGGTGGCCACCAGCTCCTGGAGGCAACCAGCCCTACACCCATCTTTTTTCCCTCCCTGTGATATACTCGTTTCAGCCCCAGATGAACGGAGGAAGCCAGGACCTACAGCGCTTGCTGTGTGGCCTCCCCTGCATCTCGTTATCTCCAGGAACAGCTTCCCACCTCTCCCATCCTGCTTCCTCCAGGGCTCAAATCCCTCCCCTCACTGTGCTTCGCCCTTCCAGGAGCCTCTTCTCAATGCTGCCTGGGGCTACACTTCTTAAAACATGATTTAAGCCAACAGCATCTGGTTTTACAACTCTCCAGCTCGTTCTCAAGTCTCTACCTGTTGGCCTCGACCATCGGGCTGCGGAGAGGCTGCAACTTCAGGCAATGCAACGTCTTCAAAGGCTGGATGTGTAAGCGAAGAGCATCTCTGAGCCTCTCCGCATTTGGCAGAGCTCCTCAGCCGGTGGTCCTGGAGAGCTCTGGGCTCCTCCTAAGGGGCCCACAGAAGGTGGCTAAGAAGCAAATTTGCCAGCATGCATATATTCACTTTATCTCCATTGCATCATACTTGAAAATTTTTAGGGGCTCTGTGAGGATATGAACGAGCCATGCTGCACTGGGGCACCTCTCCTCTCAGTTTTCCTCTCCTAAACAGACTCCCAGAAGCTATTTCTCTTTCTCCGAGACCATTTCCCTCCATCTTTCTCCCACCACTTTCCCAGAAAACAGCCAGAATTTCTCCTTATCTGGAGTTTCGCACCCTTGGACTCCCTGTTTCCACCTTGCAATGGTTTCTGGCTCAGAAAGGTTGCGAGCTGACAAGGCCAGGGACATCAGGTAGAGAAAATCCACCTAAGCTTTTAATCTCCTTTTGCCAACATTTCATTTAAGTGAGATATTCATGCTGCTGATGCCAAGATCTTCAACAGCTTCCCACCCACCTCCACGTTCAGGCCAGTGCTGT
Source organism: Balaeniceps rex (assembly GCA_013401315.1). NCBI lineage: Eukaryota > Metazoa > Chordata > Aves > Pelecaniformes > Balaenicipitidae > Balaeniceps > Balaeniceps rex. The sequence goes on from VYZW01036672.1 coordinate 6,480, forward strand.
CCGCCTCCTTTGCAAGAGGAGGGAACCACCAACGGTGCGGTGGGAATTGGGACCTAACTCCTCTGAACACCTTTCTCTCCTTTTTCTCCAAAGAAGGACATTTATGTCCTCAGACTCCATCACTAATTTCCACCCCACAGGGTCACTGCTGCCTTTCCTTTCGAACCTGCCTTTTGAACCCCTTTTCTGGCAAAATGCACCTCCTGACCAGGACCTCCTGCAGACCTTCCCAGCTCTCCGGTGAAGCAGTACCTTGCTGACCGCTTCGCCAGGCGCTCTGCTTCTTGGATCCAGGGGAAGGAAACAGCAATGAGATCATTTGGAAAGCTATTTTTTTTCTGATTTGGCTTGCCCAGCGGAAAGCCAAGCGTCAGCTCAGCAAACACCACACGGCGATCGCCTTCACCCTCTGTGATAAACTCATTTTCGCTCATCCATGCAAACAAAGGTGATAATTAAAACCAGCAGCGCTCCATCCTCCTCCTCCTCCTCCATCCTGCCTCGGTCCAGAGGGAGGAAGGCTGAGCTCGCAGGTGCAGCCCCATTTGGCGGAGGGGCTGTGGGAACCAGCGGGGACCCGCGAGTGGGACAAAGCCAGCAGCCGAAGCACCGCTCCGGGCTCAGCTCCCAGGTTTTGTTCAGTGATGGATGGGGACGAACGCATTGTTCCCTCCTGAGCCGTTTATTCATGGATTTGATGTTCGGCACGGATCCTGGTGATCCACCGGGCGTGCGCCGTAGGCAGGCTGGGATGCGCTCAGCAATCATCTCTGCGTGGCAGCATTCAGGGCTCGCCAGCCGCCGCGTCCCTCTGTTACCAAGACAAATTAGAGGAATACGGTTTCATTTTATGGCTTGCTCTAAGCGGGTCAGCTTTGAAGCCGCTCGCAAAAGGATCTTTTGCAAATCAAACACATGATTACGGAGATTTGGAAGGGGACGCGTGGGGAAAAAATGTTGCATTCGGTCAATTCACCGCCCTTTGGCGTGCGGCATTTTCGCATCTGCAAGCGAGAAAAACAAAACTGCTCATTTACGAAACAACAAGCAGAGCCTAAACCCCAGCCTTGGGAAGGAAAGCTGCTGAGAGCTTCCCCGTTCCCAATTATTCTTGTGAAATAGGCAGCTTGGGAAAGCACACAGGCGTAACCAGCCGCAAATCTTGGTTTACTAATAAACTCTTCTCTCCCTACCTCTAGGACAGTTATGGCTGGGAAGTGAAATGCTACAGCTTGTTGCTTAACAGCTGGGGAAATCTCCACCGAAAATCAGAGCTGGCAGGTAGGCTTCAGAGAAACTCTATTCCAACGCCAGCGAGCAACCTTTATTGTGTTCCATGAGCTAAAGAGTCTTAAGAGACTTAAGAGAAAGCATCTAGAAGTAAGACCCAGCTTACGGGGAAGACACAGCATTGATGTTACGCACAGCCAGTTGCTGAGGTTCCCTGGAAGCTGTGCTTTGGCCCCACGTCTTAAGAAATAATGGCCCCAAATCTGCTTTTTGGCTGGTCTCCGCTGCAGGACTGAACGCCAAGCAGTGGAGAGGTTGGGCTTTGCTGGAGCCGACTTCTTCATGACTCAAGAAACTTCAGGTCTTGCATCACCCCAGCCTTGTTCAGCAGCTCCCATTGGTTTTCTTCCCAATTTACTGCAGGGAGAGCCGCTGGTCCGTGCTGCAGGACAAGCATGAAGCACTTGGGAGGAGGATTATTTCAGATTATTTCACCTTTGCCAACATCACCATGTTGTCGCACGCACCACGGGCCAAGGGAGGAGATCAAAGATCAAACCCGCGTCTCTCACAGGAAAAAAATCCTGATTTGATAGGGACAGCAGCCCTGATTTCTCATCCCTGGGCACGGGCAGGAATTGTGTCACTCCAACCTGGAGCACAAAAGCCTTTGTGGGCTCTTTATCCCTCGCACTAAACCCGCACCAGCCTCTACAAGACCATGATTTACAACTTTCTATCGAGCCCGAGGGCTGTCCCAGCCGGCGCGACAGCGGTTTGAGCAGGAACGGCTTTCTCAGCGGGTGTTTGTAAAGCACTCGACGCAACAGAGCGATATCTCAGTGGGGAATCCCATAGGCCTTAATTTATTGATTATCATTAGCAGTAATAATACTAATACAACAGCAGAGAGATTAAAATACCCGGTGCACAGGCGTAGAAACCTTCCCAGAGCTCGGTCAGCTGGCAAATGGCTAATGAGCTTGCTGGGAAGTGGTGCCACCAGTTCTTTAACTGCACGGTGATGTCTTTTTGTATTTCACCCCAAAGACGGCATCCGTCTCATCGCCCACATGCGATCTGAGAGGGGCAGTTAAATCCCACGGAGCACATACGCTTGTCTCTGTCACCTAAGGTCACTCGGTTTGACGGGCGGCGGGGAAAGGAGGCGGCTGGTTTTCCCGTTCCCCGAGAAACGCAGCGCCGAGCCAGCTGGGCAGCCTCTTCCCAAGGGGTTTTCCCACCGCTTCGGTTCACACTTGCCAGCTTTCCTTCGGGAAGGGGCATTGTCAGCCCTTTCCTGGGAGTCATGCGTGACACCCGGTAGCAGCAGCTGGGTTATTTATGTAGCTCTGCTTGTCGGCTGGAAATACAATACACAAAATGGGCTCTAGTAGCTACTCGCACAGGGATGCAGGGCACACAACTGAAGCCGCAGCTCTCATTTAAGCAAAGGCTCTGCAGGCCTCCAAATACCAGGAGAGAGAAAAAAAATCCCCTCTTTAAAAAAACACGTGCTTTTCTTCCCAGCATCTCATGAGCCTCCTTCCATGGGACAGTGCAGTGAGTCAAGTGCGGCTGTTATAGTCTTTCCTCATGTAGAAGCTTTCATTCCTGCAGATATTTTAAATGAAAACACAGAATTCATCTACCAGTCTTTTTCCCCCCGCCATCCGATGCAGCTGCATCTGAGACGCAACAAGCCAGCATGTGTCCACCAGCTAAAAGTCCCCCAAAACACCGAATACAGCCTTTATTAGCTATTTCTGGCTTGGGGCTGCCTATGCAAGTACCGAACAGTTAGGGGACATCTGTGGTATCAAAGCACCTATTGAGGTCACCCTGCACCAATCCCGGGGCAAAACCTGGCCAAGATTACGTGGAGATGTTAAAGTTGGGCTGGGAGGACAGAAAGGAGGAGGATGCCTGTGTGCCGGGTCACAGATACACCTCCAGGTAGGTCAGGAAGCAAAATCCATCATCGCAGGCTCATGAGAGCACAGCAGGGATATGAGAGTCCCGATGCTCTTCTGCAAAAGGCTCTGGATGCTCAAGCAGAGGGTCTGGTGACAGATTTTAGGTGGAAAACAGCGGCCTGTATGCTGTGTTACCCCACTGGACCTCTATGGTTTGCTCCCGTGAACCAAAATCAGCTTTTTGCAGCTCCCATCTCTCCAGGGGTAGTTCTGCTGCCAGTTCTCCCGGTGATAAAGCTTCCTGCTGATAACCCTCAGCAGGCAGCGCAGAAGGGGTGTTTAGTTCATAATCCCATTAAATACGTAACGAATTTTCTTAGTCTTACTGTACAGTAGTTTTTCTCCTTTTTCACTCACAAGGGGTAGAGCATGAGCCCTTTGGGAATGTCTGTTGGCTCTGAGACCCATGGGGAGGTTGGGCAGCAGCTGTAAGCCGCTCATAGAATCACAGAATCATTTGGTTGGAAAAGACC